>VNJS01016380.1:0-11916 GCA_008042575.1 Drosophila watanabei
CTTTTTAAAAAATTTGTATATATTTGTATTATGCTTTTTATCACTCGTTAATAGCTAATACATACGTTATTTCATTGATTTAAAGTATAATTGAGCGATTTTTTCAATTTAACCCGTTAACCCTCACGGTTTTGGTTTTGGCTTTAAACAATAAAAGATGCAGCAAATAAATCAAATAATCGACAAATAATCACAAAATCAGCTATTGACTCGGGTGTCCATACAAAAAAAAAAAAAAAACACATAAACATGTGATTTATCGAAGAAAATTAAATTTCTCATCTTACGATCAAACTATTCCAGCTGATTTTTTTATCTATTTCAAGATGAAGGTGGTCCGATCAGACAGAAGATAGCTCTAAGCTGAGAGTTTAGTTTGCATAGAAACGAACAGGCGGACAGAGAAACAGCTAGATCGAATCGACTGTTACAGATTATCAAGAATACATATTATCTTATACATTTATACGGCCGCGTTCAATTCGTTGCGATTTATCTGCATTAAATGATCGAGTACACTCGAGTTAGCAAAAGCCATGTTTTTATACCCTTGCAGGGTATTATAATTTCAGTCAGAAGTTTGCAACGCAGTGAAGGAGTCATCTCCGACCCTATAAAGTATACATATTCTTGATCAGCATCAACAGATATAGCCCATGTCCTTCTGTCCGTTTCTACGCAAACTAGTCCCTCAGTTTTAAAGCTTTCTAAATGAAACTTTGTAGATAGTCTTCTATATATTCTCACTCGTTTTTATGTCGGAACGAGCCAGATCAGTTAACTATTTTATATAGCTGCCATACAAACGATCCGTAAATTTGTTGAAAAAAATTATAGCTTCACTGTTTTTTAACATATCCTGATCAACTCTCGGTTATAAGCTTTATATACTGTTTCAGATTTTAAGATTTAATTTTATTTATTTATTTATTTATATAAAGCAATCTAGATGCTTTAAAGCAACTGATAACTTGATTGACAGAGCAATAGCTGCTTCGGCCTTCCGCTCATCAGTGTTATTACATATGTTGAGGTGTTAGTATAATATTGTTATAAATTAAATTTTGTGTATGAGGTTGGTTTTGTGAAGAAAGGAGAGGATTTTGTTTGAGTTAGTTGTTGTTGGATTTGCTAGGAGATGGACAGGGCTTTCGTTGGAAAAGGATATAGATCTTATTAGGGAAAGTGCAATGCAGTCTATTAGAATATGTTGGATGTCTATCGTTGAGGTGTTGCAAAAGGGGCAGGTGCTTGATAGGGAATTATTCATGTAATGGGCATTTGTAGCTTGCGTGTGTCCTAGGCGTAGTCTATTAATAATAATTTGTTGTTCTCTATTGAGATTTGTGGATTTGAAAGAAAAATTTGTTGGGGTGTTTAATGAAATCTGTTTGTACCAACGGTTAGTTTGTCTTTGTAATTTTTCCAGTTTGCCAGTATAATATTTGTTAAGGTGTTGTGCGATGTCTTTGGTGTTGAAGTTGTCTGTGAATGTTAGGGGATATTTGTGTGCGTTCTTTGCTGCAGTGTCTGCTCTTTCATTGCCTTCTATACCGATGTGGCTCGGGATCCAAATTAGTTTAATTTTTGGATAGGAACGGGCGGGAAATTTTTAGGAAAAAAATTATAACTTTTGAAATACAAGTACTTAATATTTTTTCGGAATTTTGTTGTAAGTTTCATAACGACGACATATATGTAGCTATATATATCAAATGTAGAGAAAAATTCACTTTACATGTAAAAATGTAACAAATATGTAAAACTTTAAAAATTGTGTGAATATGAAAGTAGTTCATATTATATAATATTGGGATAGATTATAATTTATACAATTAGAAGCTGCAGGGGTATACCAACTTCGGCGTGCCGAAGTTAGCTTCCTTTCTTGTTCATCATGTTATACTTTGGCAAATAATATGATTCGAATGGAGGATAGGATAAACATAAAAAAAAAAATATTAACTAAATTTGGTCATTTCTGCACATTTAGTCTGTGAAATACAAACTGTCATGGCTAAATCGACTCGTCTGGCGATGCTGATTAAGAATAAGCTACTTTAGGCTTTATATTTTAAAGGAGACATGTCCTCCTTTTGCCTGTTACATACATTCTTGATTATGGCTAAGGTATATTACCCAAGTTTAGGACTCTAGTCTACAAATCGCAAGGTTACTTGGCAGAGGTTTGTGCAAGAAATATCGAATTTCCATAGTCACGGCATCAAAATCAGAGGAAAGTCGGTGGTAAACCGTAGCACTCTAGACTCAGAGATAAAAGGTAGTGGAAGAATCCCGAAACGACCACCTTCTAGATACCGGTGAAACGAGCGGACTACTGTGGCGGCCAACGACTCCTAGTTAAACCCAAATAATCTGGTCCTCGTAAACTACAAGAACAAGTACATATGTAGGTGGATATTCCAAACAAAAAGTAATACAAATTAAAAACGTATCAGATATATACAACGGTAAGTACCGCAGCGATTCGGGACACTCACCCGCTCGAGCTTCTGGAAGTACTGGCGGAGGAACTGAACGGGATTCTCCGGCCTGCAGACGCATAATTGAACAATGCAGTCCTTGAGGACGCGCTGGATCCCGTGCGTCTGGATGTAGTGCTCGCACTCCCGCAGACTCTGCTCCTCCAGCGTCTTGGCCATCATGTAAGACATGTGCGATGGATGCGGAGATGGATGTGGTCGTGGAAGTGGAAGTGGGAGGTGGAGCAACTTAGGAGCAGCTTTTCACCCGCCGCCGCACAACGCAATATATGTACACAATTTGCGTGGAGTGTGTGTGTGGGTGTTGCGTTTGGTTTACAGGCCCGTTTCGCTGGCAAATCGGTGGAAAGTGAAGATAATGCGGCTTTATGCTTGATGCACTTGGTTATCTTGACCTGCTGTTATATCCCCTGATGGCTTTCCCCCTCTTTATCAGCTTTTCTTTGCGTTTTTGGCACCGTTTTTGTTGCGTTTTCGGTTCCGTCTTGCCCCGTTTTCACTTTCGCAATTTCACACTTCTGGACCGCTTTGGTCTGTCCTTCTGATGAACGCCGCTGGGCCCGCACTTCCACGCAGCATACGGATGTATTGGAATCACTCGAGCAACGTCCCAAATTCCTTTTTTTACTAAAAACTTAACTAATTTTCACGCACGTAAACCACAGGCGTTGTTGTTGTTGTCTTTGGCTGCATGTAGTGGTGGGCGTCCCAACTGGTCACGCACTTAACGATAACTCGATAGCTCGATAGGCACGTTTCCCAACACTGTTGCGAGATGCGATAACGATAGACGAGCGAAAGAAAAGAAGAACACAAACTATTTGAATTGGGGGGAAAAGCTTTCTTCGAAGGGTGTTTTTCCGTTGAAATTAATGTTTCGCCTAATCCAATAAAGATCAAAAGCAGTAGCTATGTGGATGTTAGATGCCAGCGAGCGCTTGTGCCATCGAACGGAGGTAGGTTAACTTGGACTTTTCGCCGTTTCCTCAGTTCGTTTTCTTTTTGTTCGGCGTTTGGGTATTGATTTTTCCGAGGGTTTTCCATGAACCTTGCAGCTAAAATGCTGCACACAGAATCGCTGCCCACCGCTGGCCACCAGGGCATCTATGCTCCGCTAAGGCAGGCGATGAGCGATTCTGAATCGGACGAGGAGATTGAGATTCACAACGCCACCAAGCACCGCCAACTGCAGCTCCAGAATCTACAACACCAGCATCTGCAGCTGCAGCCGCAAAGGAGTCGCGTTCCACCAAATACACTGGCTTTGAAGTCGCCACACACTCGAGCTGCACCCACCGCCACACGAATTGTGACCCGGAATCCGACTGCCTTGGCGGGAAACCCACAGAAATTCCAACTAGAGGGCAGCAGCTACACAACCAACATGCAGAACACCTTTCGATCCGTTATGCTCAGCGATAATGGCGGCGTGGGATCGGAGTTGTCCCACTTCAACAGCGAATTTGATTCCAATGCGGACAATGTGGCCATTTTGGGCGGCACCCAAAGCGCCGAGGATACCGCCAAAAGGATACCCATGTCGACAGCCAGGAAATGTTGCTTCATCGGCAGCCTGCTGCTCTGTGTCTTCGCCGTGGTGTCCTTCGTGTGGATAGTGCCCTGCGGCAATCCAGACGGCACTGGTTCCTGTCCAGCCGTGGGAGACCGCATCAAGACGCACAACTGGCTGAACAACTACACCCGGGCGGAGCTCAAGGGAGGCGTTAACGTGGTTGGAGGACTCCGGGCCTGGGAGAACAACCTGATCTTTATGTACCGCGGCGATGCCTTCTTTCCTGAATCCCGACCGGGAAACGAACGACGGAATGGCATCATTTGCCTCATCGGCAGCTCTGGAGCTGTGGCCTGGTATGTGGAGATGGTGGACGAGCCGGTGGCCCTGGACTGCACCCTTGTAGACATTGATGGTAATGGGAAGACGGACTGCCTGGTGCTTGATGAATCCGGTGAACTGGGAGCCATTAATCCCGTTTCCGGCGAGTGGCTTTGGTGGTTCAAGGAGCGTTCCGCCCTCAAAGTAGATGCCTATGATTTTCCCATCGTCCTGCCCGACCTTGATGGTGACGGAGTGCTTGACTTGTTGCTAGTCACCAGCTTATCGCTAGAGCAGCGCACCAAGGCGCTGGCCCAAGCGAAGCCCGAATCCTCCGGTCAGTTGGAGGCCCGCAACGTGCTGCGTCTGTTGTCGGGCAGAAAAGGAACTCCCATTGGTAGTGGCTTCACCAGCCATGATTGTGACAAGCTGAGAAATCTTAAACTGGAGGCGGGCAACGTGAGCTTCACCTGTCAGCGGGCCAATGGCACAGAACAGCTGCGCTCGAAGGGCCTGGACGTGCTCTACACTTTGATTACGAACAAGTCGATTGGAAGCCAGCGTCTGCTGTCCACCGCCAAGATAGCCCAGCACCGGAATCACGGCCAGCGGCGGGAGATGGATGCGCAGCGCAACATCTACAGCCTCAGCGGACGGGAGCTTGTGTTGGAGAATCGCGGTCGCTGCCCAGAGGCCTGCAATGTCACGTTCGTCCTCAGCGAGGTGCGCGACGGCAAACCCAATGTGGTGCAGAGCTTCAGCAAGAGCGGAATGTATGGCATGGTGCCTGCCCAATGGCACTTTAAAAACACCAAAAGTCAGATGTCCGGTTTTGTAGTGAAGTTTTGGAAGTGGCACGGCCCGCTGAAGCCTGCCAAGAGCTCCACGGGCAGCAGCAGCAACAACAATGTGCAAAAGAGTGGCAGCAACAATCACACCAAGAACATGAATGCCATCAAGGACAAGGAGAAGGAGCAGGCAAAAAAGAAGCAGCAGCAGCAGCTTCAGCGGGTAAAGAGGAGCGGACAAGCGCAGGAGCACGAGTTCCCCGCGCACGACGAGGAGTTCGATGTCTTCGATCATTTGATACAGAAGAGGGAGACGTTTGGAGTGCCCTCTAAGAATCAGACAAAGACTAGTGTTCTCTCCTCCTCCAACGCCGGTTACAAGATGCAGATGATCACAGAGACGGTGATCCTGGTGCTCTTTGTGGGCGCGGACACTCACATTGAGAACACCTCGCAGAGCAACATCACCCAGTTCTGCCGCCACGACCGCAACGAGTTGGTCTGCCAACCGGATCTGAACAACCAGGACCATTCAATGCTGATTGCCGATCTGGATGAGGACGGATCCCAGGAGCTTGTTACCTACACGTCCACCTTTGTGCACGCCGATGACGAGCAGCCTCGCAACGAGTTCAAGCTGCTGACCTACGTGCGACTGCTGCGCCTCCAGGCGGAATTGCCAGCCTACTACGAGGACGGGAAGCGCAACTAGGCAGCAAACCGTATCCGCACCACATGGAACGAGCATTTAGCCAGCCGGAAACGAGCTGTCGGACACGTGTAGTAGTTTAATCCTAGTTGCATGCATTACATTGTACATTAATAGAACCTTTTCTAGTCACTCCCATAAAGTAATAAATCAGTAAACAAGAAAAACAGGAAAACTGTTTCTGGCTTCATATTTTTCTCAGTGGTTTGTAATTTTTACAACTCGTTTTCTTTATTTCAAAAATGATATTGCTTTAAAATATTGCATTAACTGAATATAAACTAAAAATATTATGTTCCGAAGGGATCATTTAATGTAAAGATTTTTTAGATTGGACATCTGTTTTTAAATCCTACCAGGCATTATCCTACTTTCGTTTAGGGTTTAAATATCAGGATACCAATTGCTTTGTACTGCAGACATCAGAGGTTTACAAATGAATTCCCAACAAACTCGCGCCTCAATCTTATTAAATGTATTTACATCCGAAAAGAATCAGATTCTAGTTATGTTTCTCTTTTAAGGTGTCTATTGAAAAAAATACAACATAGGAAAGGGATGAGGATCAATTAGAAATTCAAAATATAGCTACCTATATAAATGTTGAGTGCAATTTTGAAAATTTTGTTTATAATTGAATTTATCTACCATTTCGCGTGCATGGTATACAATAATAGTTACTAGCCTAGGGCCCTAAAAGTCAACGCCGCTAAGGTAGCGCTTCATGTTCGACAAGCAGTTGGATGACGTCCATTGCTCGGCTATAACTTTGAACTCTTCGTCCAAACGAGGAAACTTCGCAGCATTGATTGCCAAATGGTTAATCTTTTTCAGCGAGCGATATGTCTGCAAAGTAATACAATTTAATTTAACAGTTACTAGATGTGTAAAGGGGGCTCTTACCTCCGCCGATGTCGCAGATATATGCTTGGCTATGGACAGGGCTTCCTCGCCGACGCTACGGGCCTTGCAGGTCTTGTCAACAAAACTATTCGGCCCCAAGACATCCGATGCAAGCAGTCTTTCGCCCAACAATAGCAAATGCGAATGCTGCGAGGAAATTAACAATACACAAGTTTTAATTTATGTTTTGGAAAAATAAGTGGACAAAAATCGTAACTTACCACTTGACTGGACACTTTTTCGTGACCATGCCAGAGCGCATAGCCCTCGGGCAGCTGTCCCAGCTTGGCATAGTTGGTTTCGAAGCAACAATCCTCGGCGGCCACCACGTAGTCGACCAGCGGTAGCTGCATGACGCCCAAATTAATGAGATTGCCAGCAATGCCCGCCACCAAGGGCTTGGGGAATGTGGCCAGAGTGCGGAGATACGATCTGCATCAAGGAGTTTTTATTAGTTATACTGATGTACTGAAATATAAACTTCAACTCACTTGAGTGCTTGGGCCAGCTGACTGGCACTATTCTTGCGCTTCTCCGCCGATCCCTGCGCCAGCTCCTGACACTCGATGCCCTGACAGAACTGCTGGCCCTGGGCAGTAATGAGCACAGTGTTGAAATCATTGCTACGGGCCACACTGCTCAGCGTCTCGGTCAGTTTCTGCAGCAGCTGGCTGTTATACGTCTGTCCCGTTTTGCCGCGGTGCGTCTGGACCTTTAAATGGGCCACCTTATCCACCTTGTGCAGAACAACCAGCTCGTCGGCTGCTGTCTTGGTTTGGCTACTGTTAACGGCCTTCATATCATTGGCCAGTGTGTGCGAAGAAGAACTCGCGGGCGACTCTTCGACCCCTCTTTGGTTTGACTTGTCCACCGGCTTTAGGAACTTAAAGGAAGGATCGGAGCCCTCGGCCGCATCGTCCGATAGAGTGGCTGCTCCGGGCTTGTTGTCCAGCGAGTGGCGGCTGACCGAAGCGTTGCTCGAGTAAGAGCTGTTGGAGCGCCGGCGCATGATCATGGACTCCTCGCTGGCCCGCTGCTTGTACACGTAGTCCCAAGAGTCCGAAGCGCGCGGCTTGGCTGCTGCAGTCTTGGGTGTTGTCTTGGCGAAAACTGCATTTGCCGCAGAGGTGGTCCGCTTGGCGCTGGATTTCGGTGTACTGGGCGTAGCAGTGTCTTTCTTCGGCGTCGCAATCGGTGGCTCCGCTGACGCGCTAGAGTTCTGATTCTGGGGATAGAAACACAAATTTCATGGTTTTGTTCTTGTAATATCTAGAGGAAGCTGTTCCAAAAGGCAGCACACCTACCCTGCCCGTGATGGTCATGGCTCGCTTCCGCATCAGCGGCTTATTGGATATCTCCCCGCCGCTCATCTCACGCTGCTCGTGCTCGACCGCATGGATCATGTTCGCCGCGCCCTCATCGCCCATCAGGCGATCGATTTCGGACACCTTCTTTTTCTTCTGGGGCCCACCGTTGGCCAATCCAGAATTCGGAGTCTGCGAACGGCGTTTAATAGGCGAAGGACCTCTCTCTGCTGTCGCAACCGGTGTGGAAGCCTTTGTTGCTCGAACAGTGGGAGTGACTGCACGTGGCTTCTTTATGACGGCCTCCTTCTTCACATTCTTGACCGCCGACTT
Source organism: Drosophila watanabei (assembly GCA_008042575.1). NCBI lineage: Eukaryota > Metazoa > Arthropoda > Insecta > Diptera > Drosophilidae > Drosophila > Drosophila watanabei. The sequence continues at coordinate 8,376 of VNJS01016380.1, forward strand.
TGCTGGCTTAGGAGAAGAGGGCGGTGGTGTTGCTGCCGCTGGTGTCGGTTGAACGGTTGAGACATTCTTGACCGATGGCTTTGCTGGTGCTGGCTTAGGCGAAGATGCTGGTGCTGCTAAAGGTTCTGCTAATGCCGTTGTCGAGGGAGTAGGTGTTCCTTTGGAGCTGCTGGCATACTGGGCAAAGGACTTTTGCGTCTCGGGTGCATCCGGGTCCCAGATTATCTTCCGCTTAATCACACGCTTGCAGCCTGTGAAAACAATTAATTTCGACTTTAATACAAGAGATAATAGCCAGGAAAGAATCTTTCATTCAAAGCACTGATCATGTACCTGTGGTTGCTGGCTCTGCGCTCACATTGGCTGCCGGTATCGCTGCACTTGATGGCTTTGGTTTCTCCACCACCGCCGTTAAGTGCTTCGCCGTTGTGGCCTCGATTTGCTTTTGGGTCACGGTTTTTATCATAACTTTGACGCCGCTGATCTTATTACTGAAGCCAGACGAAGTTGAAGTTTGGGCGGGTTTGCTGGGTGACGGAAGCTTCTTTGCAGGCACGGGCGGCGGCTTGTGAGCTACAACCACTTTGGTTACAGCGGGCGAAGCTGCAGGGGCTTCTTCCTCGGAGTCCTCGTAGTCGTCCCAATCCTCGTTCAGCGAACTGACAATGTCCTTGGCTTTCGGCACGACACTCACAGGCGGCTGCTCCTTGCGGCGTGACTTCGCACTCTTGAGGCCGGCCATCTGTTCGAGGGCCACGGCCCTGATCTCTTCCGCAGTGAGCTTCGGCTTGACAAAGGCAGAGGAGGTGGAGGATCTAGGCGGCTTGCTCGACTTTGTCATAGGGGACCTGGGGCTTGCCTTGTTGGCGGTAGATTCTGCGCCGGGGCTGTCGTCGTCGTCAATCTCCATTATCTCGTACTGGCCCTCCCCCTCAATGGTGACGCCGACGTCGACTTCCACGCTGTCCAGCTCGGAGAGCGCCTTCTCCAAAGCGCACTTCTCGATGGCCGGCGGCTGCTCATGACTGGTATCTGTGCCCTTGAGCAGGGCTATCAGATCCACCTCTTCCAGTGGAGATGCCGAAGCCTGGCCATTACCAGACATGTCGTGACCGTCCTCCTGCTGCGGAGAGCCACTCGTCAGGTCCTCTCCGACTGCCCGGGCATCCAAACAATCATTATCAGCACCGCCACTGCCGGCGTTGGCGGCATCCGCGGCAGCTGTTGACGGGTCAACGGGCCGTATGTTGTGCAGCTTGGCTATCTCCTGCTCCAAACAGCTCAGTTCATCCAGGCCGGGCACCTCCTCGTCCTTGCCGTTCAACTCGGCCATCTCCTCTTCCAAGTTGTCGCCCGCACTTTTCGCTACCAACGCCGCTGTGTTTGGCTCCAGGTTTTCCGCAACGCGCGGAGCCTCCTCGGATGGGGAGGCCTCCTTCGGTGCCATTGGAGTCTCCGTCACCTCTGCCATGATGGTTTTCCGTTAAATTGGCCGTTCCAATTAAGTGATTTCCTTGCGTTTAATCGGATTAAATTAAAAAATCACAAAATATCATCACAAAAAAATGGCCGCTCGGCAGCAAGTGCATCTCGGACAGCGTTGCCAGATGCAAATTTGGCCTTACACCTAAAAAATCTCTAAATTTTTAAATTTCCCCTACAAAATCCGGGTTTCCGCCTAGTTGCTTTTGAAGTAGAACGCCACTTCCTTAATAATTTTTAATAAAAGTAATAAGGATTTTTGCATTTGCTAGCCAATTGGCAATTGGCGTTTAAAAAAAACTGATTTCACAGGAAAAGTGTGGGTATATCGCTATTATTATTCATTCGATTCATAATTTTTAATTCCTATCGGAAAATCGAATACATTAACATCATTTTAAAAGAGAATTATTGTTTAATTATTTTGGAGCTTAAATATATTATTAATAATTATTAAACATTTATTTACTTATTATTTATTTAATTATTTTGAAGAGTCAATGGATTTACTCAAAAATTCATTAAAAAAAAACAATATAAATAAAAAAATAAACATATATTTCTAAAATGACCTTTTACTGTAATTAGAATGTTATTGTTATATTGTTAATAAGAATAAATATATGTATTTGGCGTAAACAAATACGAAACAAATTTGAAAATGCAACAAAAGCCCAGAGCGACCAAATTGGATTCAAAGAAATTTCTCGAGAGTTTTGGTTTGCCGAGCAGAGAGGGCGACGGTCACTCTGCGCTGGTATATGCACGTGGCGACTGGTCACACCGGCCCGAAAACGCTCCCCCGCTCACCCCCTCCTGACGAATACTTGACGGAAAAAAGTCTCATCTGCAGTAAGGATAAGCGCAAGGATAGCGCCAGGAAAGGCAACCGTTTATTGATCAACCACCCGTCCGGTGGTCCGAGCGAGCAAGGCGAGCTTAGTGCATAGTGCCCAGAGCAGGCAAAGCGTCCGAATCCCGCCGAACGGAGAGCGGCAAACGCAAACGCCAACGAAAAAGCAACAGAGAACGGAGAGGGAAGCGAAACAGCGTCGAATACAGAACTTCGCTGGTCGGGGGCACTGGTGGCAGGCAGGATGTGGGACTCGTCCATGTTTCTCAGCACGCTGACGCCCAAGTTCTACGTGGCGCTCACTGGTACCTCCAGCCTGATCTCGGGCCTGATCCTGATCTTCGAGTGGTGGTACTTCCGCAAGTATGGAACCTCCTTTATAGGTGAGTCTTCCACGCGAGCGATTCGTTCGATTCCCTCTAATCCGAGTGTCCGGCAGAGCAAGTGTCCATCAATCACATTAGTCCCTGGATCAATGGCAGCGACGGCCAGTCGGAGTCGAGCAATGGCAGTGGCAGCAGCACCTCCAGCGGCTCCAGCAGCAGTAGCAACGGGGGCGCAGGCGGTGGAGGAGGAGGTGGCGGTGCAGCAGCCGGAGGGAGCGGCGGAGCCACAACCAGCACCGGCACCCAGATGCCCGAGTGCAAGGTGTGGCGCAATCCGCTGAACCTCTTCCGCGGTGCCGAGTACCAGAGATTCTTTTGGGCGACCAGCAAGGAGCCGCTGACCTACTACGACATGAACTTGAGCGCCCAGGATCACCAGACCTTCTTCACCTGCGAGGGCGACGCGCGCAAGGAGGAGTACGAGATCATGCAGACGGCCTGGCGCGAGCGCAATCCGATGCAACGCATCAAGTCAGCGCACAGTGCGCTCGAGATAAACGCCGAGTGTGCGCCCGCCTACATACTGCTGGCCGAGGAGGAGGCCATGACCATCATGGAGGCGGAGAAGATACTGAAGACGGCCCTGAAGGTGGCCGAGATCAACTATCGGAAGTCGCAGGCAACCCAGCACCAGGGCGCCATTGCCGATGGAATGCATCGGCGGGACACCAACGTGCTGATCTACATCAAGCGGCGGCTGGCCATGTGCGCCCGCAAGCTGGGAAAGCTGAAGGAGGCGGCCAAGATGTTTCGTGACCTCACCAAGGAGATACCCTCGATCATGAGCGTGCTGAACATTCACGAGAACCTGATCGAGACG
>VNJS01016383.1:0-24751 GCA_008042575.1 Drosophila watanabei
TGAGCCGCTTCTATCTGGCCGTTCGACGGCCACTTACAATAAGTGTATCTGATGGATGCAAATGTGTGGCCGGCCTTTTCGAAACGCCACCATTTGGGTTTCATATCTCGCCATATATCTCCCTATATCTCGCCGCATGACTAATATCAATTGGATTATGACTAATGGCCCAGAAGACTAAAAGGCCTAAATCCATGCTAACGGGACACACGAAACAATTACATATTACTTTTACAGATAATCAGTTGAAATATAATGAATCTAGAATTTATTATATATTTATTATGTATTCAGAGAAAGAATGTTTCCTGAATTCGATTCAAATTGGATTTAATAAAAATTGTTTAATATCCCACCACAAAGCATTAAAGTAAGTATAATAATAAAATTCAGAAAACAATGTATTTATAATTTTATTAAATATCTTTACAAGCTTTTTAATAATTTGTAGTGATTATAATAAAAATTTACAATTGCTGAAAATAGCTTATAATTAATTTTAAAAATGGTTTCAGTAATATAATGTTGCTTTAAAAAATTAGTTTTTATTTAAATATATATGAAATCTATTTAAACAATAAAAGATAACAAAATTATCAAATATATTTAATACAAATCGTCTTAATTCCCAAGCATTTGCATTCTTTTCTTTTTTGTTTCTTTTTGTGTAAAATCAAAAGACTTAAGGAACGAACTTGGCGGGCAATAAGGAAAACTCCACTCAACCTGCAGATACTTTTGAGTGGCGACACTGCGACAGAGACACCGAGAAACACAACTAGAGAGAGAGAGCGAGCCAGAGAGCCGCGACTTGCAGAGAAGAGAAACCCTCGAGAGACAGAGAGAAGTGGCCGTTCTCCTCGCCACAGCGACTGGCGACTCTCAATGGGCGGCTTCAATTGTGTGTGGACTTTTTGGTATAAAACATAAACAAGCCAAAGAAAGTCATTCATTTTGTTGTTCGAGCCAGAGACGAGTGAACCGTTAGCAGCAGCAGCAGAAGCAGCCAGAAGACGAGCCGAGCTGCCCAGTGCAACGCAACCAAGAGTGATAAATACGGAATCTATAGAGTGGATATAGAGAAACCACGACCCTTTGGATTATTACGGATACGTTGCAGAGCAATTGCCAAAAAATGCAGTAAGTTCTTAATAAAAAAACAAATACTATCCCAATTGAGACTATGAATCATGGTCCGAACCTGGATCTGAACCTGGACTTGGCCTGGCGCCCCGCGGTTACCGATTCGTGCTGCAACCGAAATTAACATTTTCGTTATTGTCTCGTCGCCTGTCTCGGGGGTTCTCTCGGCCCAATTTCCCGGGGCTTTGCTTGGCAACCACGAAATATTCTTTTGGGCGAGCGATTTCCTAACCAACTGCCAGCAGCAGCGACATACGTAACAGAGACAGAAATCCAGACCGAAGTCGGTCCGACTTTTCCTTCTATATCTTTCCGTTGTACTGCTTCGCTGTGTGTTTGGTTGTGTGCTTGTGTCTTTGCCGACATTTCATTGAGAAGGCAGCTGCCTTAAAAACCCAAGGGGATTACTTGTCTACTTGTACTTGTATTTATGAGACGTTAAGATTGTAAAACACAAAGAAAAATGGGTGTATATCTGAGTAATATATAATACAATTTAGAAGGAATAGAAAGTAAAATAAGATTTAAAAAGCTGAGTAGGTTCTCCTTAGAAGTAGGTGGGTTGAGTCTAAACTTCTTGTCTTTGGCCCGCCTTGAGTTTTTGATTTGATTTGGTAAATCAATCAGACAAGACCTTGAGTCTGCTCTTTCTGGCCACTAAAGGTCACAAATCAAGACAACTTTAACTACAGAATTCACATGAATAATGTAATTTATATAAATACATAATGCAGAGAGGGTTATGGGACATCTAGATATTCAACCTAAACCCCAACCTACTTTCATTTTTTTTTTCTCTGTGTAGATTAACAAACATTAAAGCTTATAATTTCCAAAAATCCAAATGGTCAATATTATTGCCTGTAATTTGTGTGTGTGCCCAAGACTAGATCAATCGATTAGGACTCCGAATGGTCACGCCTGCCGGACACGGTGAGAGATCCAATCTCCGTGACAGATTGCATCACACGAGTGGTCCTTTCTAAAACGCCAAACAGTCGTGTGGATTACTCATGAGCTGGAGCATAAGCTGGAGCTGGAGCTGGAGCATGAGCTGCCCCTCCATTACATAAGTGAGCTGCAAATATGAGCGGCAATTGTATCAAATGCACGCACTGCGACGCATGCTGCGTATACGCAATATTTCATCGTGTGGAATTACGGCGACGCACAGAAATGCGCAATTGCTCAAGCGTGCCGCCATCGGGCATCGGCCATCGGCCATCAGCCACGCCCATCGGCTACACAGACCGCCGCCCTCTCCGCCCACTGAGGTGTAATGGCTTTCGTTTTTTGGTCAGCTTTGGACGCTTGTGGGGTGTGTTTGAGAGCAATTAATAAATTGCCAACGAATTGATTTCTTTCACTTTTTTTTATTGGTTTTTTGCACGCCTTGTTGGATTTTGTCCGTCATCGAGCCAAAAAATAACACACACACCCACCAAGGTCACAGATTTGTGAAAATTAAGGCAACAAAAACGACAAACGTTGGAACATAAAATCCATTGCCAAGCAATTTGCAGGGGCACATTATCCAGATGCCCGAAATCAGGCAAACGTGAATTTCCAGCACTAACTGCACGCACATTAACAGGGTTTAATTTGCTACAAGAAAAAAAAACATAACAAAACAAACGGTCTGAAGACAGAAAAAAAGTGAAAAAAAATGAAATTAAAGCAGAGCAATGTAATTTATTTTTTGGGCTTTCATGTTTTCACACAGTTTAATGGCATCGGGAGTTGTGTTAACGAGCCTGTGCCTGTGCCTGTGCCTGTCTTTAATTAAGCACTCGAATAAAATAACTGGCAGCGAGTGAAAACAAAAGACTTGAGCAACAAACTTGCCGCGCAGCAAAGCCAAACAAATTACATGCTAAAGACCCGAGGTGGAAATGGGAATGTAAATGGAAAATGTAAAATGCAAAATGGAAAATGGATAATGGAAATTGAAGTGGATGGATGGTAAGCAGCGGGGCAGCCAGAGCGCCAAGTGGAGTTGGCTCTTAATTCTTTGCCCAGCTCAGGGTGTTATCCAACCAATTCACAAATGCCAGCCAGGAAAACGTATATGAGCAGCAGTCAGCAGTCAGCACACTTATCATCACACATCCAGCTGGCCGTAGTGGCGTAATCCAAGACTGACCGGGCTTATGTCACCCCAAAAATGCCCGCCTAACATGACGCACACCCAACATTTAAGGAAATCAAAAGCAAATATAGTCCGAGTTCCATACGCAAGAAAACCCGGTGGCACATGCACAAACACAACAGCAACCGACGTCGACTCCACTTGAATGTATAACGAAACCAACGGCCTGGTCTTGTGGTTTCCAGAAGTGGGTGAGCTGTGGGCTGAGTCTTGGTCTCAGTCTGAAACCGGGGAAAACGGGGATCGAGGCCGATGAAAAGCATCAACATCAACATCAACGCATCGGCTATGTGTGCCTGCTCCGCTGCTGTCTGCCATATGATGTAACTGCTGTGCGATAACGTCTGCATCTGGACCAGAGCCGAGAGACAGATCCCGAGACATGCAACCAATTCCCCATTTATGGCAGACAGACTGGCTATTGCGACTGCGAAAGTGCCTGGTGCTCGAGAGTGGTGGAGCAAGTGGAGCACTCCAGGCTCTAAGCTCAGGAGGAATGTGTGTACTTGGCTTGGCTATTTGCATGCTTCGTCTGAATGAGTGAGGGATTCTCCCGCCGGATTCCCATGAGAGTTGCGCAAAAGGTTCGCTCGCTGACAGTGACAATGCAACAGGCGCACAGCCGTGCACAGTGGCACTCTCTCAGCCAGTTCCTGAGGCTCCTAAAGTTCAAAGGTGCAACGCCAGCAACTCCAGCTGCCGCCAAGCGACAGGCTGACAAATTGCCAGCTGGAAGATTCGATACTTGCATAAGACGTCTCTCCAGATTTATTATTGGGCCAGCCCCCGACATTATCAGAATTTGTGCGGCGATTCGGGTTCAAAGTCACTCACTCGCTCACTCGCTGGGAAAAGTAAAAGTCAGGTCCGGGCTAGACATTTGCTTTTGCTTTTGTTATGGCCACTTGCAAATATTTCACCTTGCCCAACAATTTTTAACTCTTACTCGGGCTTTGACGTTATGGCCCCAATTAGATGCAGGCAGGCACGTAACATTGGCTAATTGGATTGGATTGGGGACTGGACTGGCCAGCAGCAGGAATACCACAGCCACTCGTGCTCGTATCATGCGTATGAACAGCAGTTGACATTCAGCCAAGTCGAGTGGCGAGTGGAATGGGTAAATGGCGTTCAAATTGAACCCACCGCAGGCTGAGCATCTTCATCATACCGATCATGGTGATGGGGCATATAGACTATGGTAACAGGGTCATAAGATACATAATTACAGACTTGTTTGCATAGACTTGCAGTTTCCAGTTTAATTAGTTGAGTTTTATAACAGACTTGAAGTTGTTTTCGACAGAGTTTTATTTCCTGTGCCACATCCTTAACTAGTATCCATATTTTTTAGTTATTTCCTCATACATTATTTCCCCTAATTTTTGATACACTTTTTGTTTTACAAATTTGGTTTAAATAGGTAAAGAAAATGCATTTCTAGGGATCTCCTTTAGCGTATGCCATGATCAGTGCGATTTCCAAGAGTTCCCCCGACTTTCCTAGCCTTCCCAGGCCACAGTTGCATCTTCATGCACCCCGGCTCGCCGTGGCCCGTTTCTATCTCGGGGGACTTGCAGTCGTCCGTGTTGCCTTATAACTAGTTTTCTGGCCTGGCTGGTCTGGTCTCTTGCATAACTGGTCGCTGGGCTGCCGATGCCGATGCCTATGCCGATGCCGATGACGATCGGATGATGCTGCCTTCTTTGGTTGCAATTTGGCGGCATCTTCGCGGCAAGCGAAAAGGTTCGCAGAAATATTTTCCCGCGTTTTTGCTGGCCTGATTGTGTGCTTGCCACAGAGTTTCCCATATCATAAAGCAGCCCCTGACTCATCAATTGATTGCCATTCATTCCATTGCAGCATCCAGCCAGTTGTTCTCCTAGTCCTGGCTGTGGCCACCGGCCTGTGGGCCAGCGTGGAGGGAGCAGCCACAGGAGCACCCTCAGCCACGGCCACCACCGCCAAGCCCAAGGGGTTTGAGGCGCGCTCCCTGGACGTCAACTCCAGTGGAGGCGAGGAGGAGCTCGACGACTTTGAAACGCAGGCCCAGACGCATCTGGCCTACCGCCAGCAGCCGCAGCATCAGCAGCAGCAGCAGCGTCAGCTGTACGAGTACAGCGAGGAGGATCAGGAGGAGGCGCCTCGTCAGGTGTACGTCAATCGGAATGCCAAGCAGCAGAGCAACTTCCTCAAGATACAGGGACAGCTGAAGAAGCCGCTGAGCGAGGAGAGCGAAGAGGAGGAAGAGGAGGTCGAGGAGCCAGACCGTCTCTCCACGCTGCTGAGCAAGTCCTCCTTCAGCTGCACGGACAGGAACTCCGGGTGGGTGCCGATCTTTATCTGACCGAAGTTACAATTTCTATAAAATCTATTTGTCTAAAATCCATGATCCCCAGATACTATGCCGACGAATCGCTGAGCTGCGAGGTGTTCCACTACTGCCAGGATAGCCAGAAGCACTCGTGGATCTGCCCCGAGGGCTTCACCTTCCACCAGATCCACCTGATCTGCATGCCGCCCTCGCACGACAACATCTGCAAGCAGTCCTCCAAGTACCACATCGTCAACGACTACCTGTACAAGCCGATCAACCTGCAGGAGCACCAGAGCAAGCCCAATGTGACTCTGCGCTACTCGGAGCGCTACTTCCCGGAGAACTACTACGAGCACGAGCGCTACGACGACGACGAGGAGGAGGAGCTTCCCGCCCCAAGGCCACGCATCCAGCACCAGCACCAGCAGCAGCAGCAGCAACATCGCCAAGCTGTGACCTACCAGCAGCCGCAACAGCAACAGATCCATCATCAACAGCAGCCGCAGCAACATCGTCAGGCTGTGACCTACCAGCAGCCACAGCAACAGGCGCAGCCACAACCGCAAGTGGTCACCCAGATCCGACACCAGCCGCAGCCTCAGCCAACTACTCTGGCCTACCGGAAGCCATTGCCAGCGACCACCGTCCAGCCGCAGCTGCAGTTGCATCAGCTGCACCAGCCCCAGTTGCAGCTGCACCAGCAAAGGCCACAGACGCTGGCGCCGACCGTGACGCCGGCGCCGTATCGCTTCTTCACCGCCGCACCGCAGCTGCAGCACCTGCAGCAGCAGCAGCAGCACCCACACCAGCAGGTCTTCCGCACTCCCGAGGAGATAAACATTTCGTTGCAGCAGCGCCGGCCGCAGGTGTTCATTGCCACAACGCCGAGGTACTACGAGGACGAGTACCTCTACGAGCGGCGGAAGTGAGGGGAACTGCGGCGTCCGGAGTGAGCAAAATAACAGTCTTGTCGTTCCCTCGGATCCGATCCACCTCTCGTGTACATTCCCCCCTCTCCGTCTAAGTATGTAGCTTTAAGCTCTCGCTCCCCCTCTCCCCCCCAACTCTGTCTCGGTCTGACCCGAAAATCCATGCGCGAGTTTTGTGTACCTATTTGTAATATTTAATGTCCTGCTAGAAGAATCCGCCTTCTAACTCAATTCGTTAATAAAGAAAGCCACATTAAGTTAGCCGCTTATTGTATGTCTATCTCCATGTACTGATCTGCGTTGGACAGGTGAACCGCCTGACTGTGGGTGCCCTCCTCCACAACGTAGTTGGGCCCGATGATGCAGTTCTTCAACACCGAACCGCTCTTCACCTGCGCCCGATGGCCAATGATGCAGTTGTCGATGTTGCAGCCCTCCTCCACAACGGCGTTGGACATGATGATCGAGTTGGCGACAATATTCTTCGGATTGATGATGCAGTTGGGACCGAAAACACTAAAGTTCAGCGAGGTCTTCTCCGACAGCTTGGCATTGTCGGCCGCAATGATCTCCTTCGTCTGGGTGGACTTTACCAGGGCGCCAGGCGAGATCAATGGATGCGCTTCGCCACATAGATCGTTCCAAACGGTGGCCAGCTTCCGGTTGATGGCCAGGAAGCTGAGCGTGTTATTGACCCGCACTCCGATGGCCTCCTTTGGCGCCTGAATGGCATAGCAGCGCACCACGTCGCCATGGTAGGGCGTCTGAGACAGGGATTGATTGAACAGCGACGTTTGCGTTATCTTCTGGTCCAGAATGGTGTGGGGAACGTACTAAAAATAAAGATTTATTGATGATTAAAACGGACAGAGTATGGATTAGTGACAAACTCACATGCAAAACGTTATCCTCATTCTTGGTGACCACTCCCACTTCCGAGGTGGTGTCCTGCACCGTTTTGGGGGGTCTCTTCGCGTGCTGCTTCTTAATCAAATGCGGCAGGAACTCCCCCTTGAACGTGGATATATTCTCCTTCTGCAAAGATTAATCTTAGCTTTTGCAGCTATAAAATATATGTATATTCCTTACCCTGTGCAGGTAGTCGATGACCCACTTCTTTAGCACATACACATGGGCATCCAGCAGGCGACTGTAGACATCCAGGCGGCCGCGGTTCTTCAGCAGATGCCTCTGGATGTTGAGGGTCTCCTCGCAGTCACTGGCCGCAGACAGGAAGGCCAGCCTTTGGGTAGCCGCATGAATGCCAATCACATCCCGCTCCGGCTTGTGCTTGCTCTTGGGGCCAGGCATCACCACGTCGGACTCGAATCCGCTGGGGAAGAGGAGCAGCGCCAGGGCGGCGTGGTGCTCGCGGAACTTGTTGATCAGCGGGTAGAGGCTCACGTTGCTGACCAGGTCACAGCTGAGGACCAGAAAGTCCGACTGGATCTTGTCGTATATGTAGCGCAGGCTGTCCGCAGTCCCGAAGTCGCTATCGCTGGGAATCGTGGCATAGTCCAGCTTCAGCTTGAGTGGCGTATTCTCCAGCGCCAGTTGTATTTCCAGCTTTTCCTGCTCCAGGACCACCACAATGACCTCTGTGGATACCAATAAAGATCACTAAAAGCACGGTTATGACTCTTGCTCACCGAATTACCTGAAAAGTTGTGTTGTTGCAACAGATTCAGCGGGTACCAAAGCAGCGGATACGGGCCCACCGGCAGCAGGCACTTGGGGGCATCCCCCAAGACTTCGGGCAGACGGGTGCCTCGCCCGGCGGCCAAGACCACAGCCTGGAACTCCGAGTTGGTCATTTCCACACACAAAAATCTGAAAGTTCGGCTAAAAAGCGTGCAAATATACGCGTACAAATACGCCACGCAAACAGCTGATTGACTGCAAATGATCACGGCTTCGCTTCGCTCAGTTTCCAACACTGTTCCCAATCAGACATATGTTTGCTGTCATGTGACTGCGTCATTGTTTTTGTTGCTTTTGCTATTGTATAAAACAAGTCAGATGACCCTTTCGCAATGAAAATTCCCTTGATTTGCTTAGGAAAATACACTGAATGCCCTTTTGTATGAAACAACAAGACTTTAATGCATGATTTGCGCAGCTTACACTACACTACAAAAATGGAATACATACTTTTTCTGCTTATTGGAATAGACTACACGCACATTTTGCTACTACGTACGACGAATAAGTTTTGTGGCTTGCCTTTGCGAATTAGAATATGGAAACAGATACAGAACAATAGTTTAACAATAATATTGCTGGCTGGAATAAACATCCATAAGAACCGGACAAGATAATACTTAGAACAGAACATCGTCGTCGCCCTCATCCAGGATGTTGGCCTGCTCGCGCACATCGATGCCCTGCTGGAGGAGCTCGGCCTTCTTGGCATCGGCCTTTTGCCTGGCCTCGCGCTTCTTGTCCTGAATCTTCTTCAGCCGGTAGAACTCCTCGCGCTCCAGCTCGTCCAGCTCGGAGATGATGTAGGCCAGCGTGCGGTCGATTCTCGGGATGATGACATGCTCAATGGCGTTCACACGGCGATTGGTGATTTTGATTACCTCGTCCAGGGTCACGAACGACGTCTGCAGCGAGGCCAGCTCCACGAGCAGCTTGACGGCGCTCTGGTAGTTCTTCTTCAGCTTGGCCAGCTGCTGTCCACCACGGGCCAGGCCGGCCAGCTCGTAGGTGTCCGCTCCATCCTGGTACGATTCGAAGACGGGCAGGGTAACGCCAGCGACGTTGTCCTTCTTGGTGCGGATCTTGATCTGTGCCTTGGTCACGTTCTGGAGCACCACCTGGTTGATGTCGCCCGAGGTGAACTTGGCCTCCGCCAGCGAGAAGGCCGCCTCTTTCATAACGTCGCCCATCAGGGTCTTCGTCTCGATGATTTTGCCCAAAATCATGCGGAATCGCATCTGCAGGGCGTCAGCCTTCTTCTTCAGCAGTCCGTGGCCCTTTTGGGCGCCCGCCAGGCGGGCCTTCATCAACATCTGGGCGCCACGGGAGGGGAAAATCGGTAGCCTATCTTTGCCAGACATCTTGCTGATATATTCGTCGGAAAATTGGCTGGTCTAAACGATTTTCTGCTGCGCACCGAAAAAAACTGCAACTGTCGCTGAACCTGAAAAACTCCAACTGGAAAATGACGGACAGCAGTGTTGGCTAACGGGGGGGACGGCAATCGATAACAGCCAGTGCTCTCAAGTACGACGTGTGGCAGTGTTGAACATTGCCCAGCACCAGCTGTGAATTTAAAAAAGTAAACAAAAGTGAAACAGTTGTCTTTTTTTGGTTCTTTGAAATATAATGCAACTGCTGCAACGCATATGTACGCACATCTACAACCACCAGCGGCACTACGTCAAGAAACTGCGAGTGGACTTCAAGCCGAAGCCGAACATGTCCTCGAACAAGCGCCTGGTTCACCAGGAGATCCTGCATTATGTAAATCCCTTTGCCAGAATCAACGTAAACTCCGACATCTTCGTCCGCATCCAGCCGGCCGACGTGCATCAGTACACCAGCGGGGACGTGTTCATAGCCCAACTCTGCGGTGGCTCCGTCAAGAACTGCAACGTTTCGCTGGACGTCAAGGTGGCGGACGACGAGAAGGAGGTTAGCGTCGTGGTTAAGCGACTGACCGAACAGCCCTCGACCTTTGAGTGCGTCCTGCAAGTGCCCGTGCGGTCCGATGTCTGTGCTGTGGGCCAGGGCAATGTGCGGGTGGAGGGAATCCAGAGCGAGCTTCTGCAGGTTAAGGCCGAGGGGGGAATCCTCACGAAGAACGTGAAGGCCACACACATTAGCCTGTACAGCGAGAATGGGAATATCAACTGCATGGGCACTTTGCTCGGCAGGATCACCGAAATAGAGACACACAATGGGGTGAGCATCGAACTATGTATATCGAACCGTGTCCCCCATTAAGTTTCTTCGTTATTGCACCCACAGAACATCGTCATGGACAAACTGCAGGGAGATAGTCTGACTGCCTCTACCAAGAGCGGAAGCATAGTGACTGATTGCTGCTACGTTGAAGAGTCCAAGTTCCAGACGGAAACCGGACGCTTAGAACTGAAAAATGTCCACAAAACCAGCCAAGTTCATGTCCATGATTCAGCAGACCTCAGCATGAGTGAGTAAATGTATTAAATCAAACAGTTTGATCTCAGTCGCGAATTCCAGCCGGTGTCCATGGCAATCTGCAGGTGGTGACCAAAGGTGGCAGCCTTAATATACAGCTCTCTGAGCTCGTGGGACACAACAAGATCGATGCAGAGAACCTGACAGATGAGGCCGTCATCTACATATCGCAGACAATTGAGCAGGATCTCAATATCGATGTGGGAGCCTCGAAAATCAGCCTGGATACCGAACTGGAGCACTTGGCGCACGCACTGAGCAAGGACCAGAGTCGATTCCTTCTCAGCAATGAAAACAATCACAAGCTGATGGTTTGTAGTACGGGACACATGGGAGTGCGCCTCGGAAAGCAGTCGTGGAGCGATATGATGCGCCAGAAACTGCAGAGCATCAGCAACGAACCGCCCCTCTCTAGTTAAAAACACAACTGTTTACTAAGTTAAGAATATATTGTGCTGCAAGCTACAATCTCAGTCATTTTTTATCTTTTCCCTTCATGGTGGTATTCACTTTAGGCTTGGCCCGACGACTCGTTATCCGTATAATCGCCCAGGCATTCGAGGGCTTTGGTGAAGACGGCATCCTCCTCGGCCTTTAGGGAGGACACAAAAAGTCTCATTTTCTCGCTGTCCATCTCTTGGAGATCTGCATTTTCCAGCTTAATCAGAACGCAGGCCAGCAACCGCAGCATCTTGAAGGCGTTCTCCACATACTGCTCCTTGGGCGCGTCCTCCTCATCCTCCTCCTCGAACTCGTTGGCCTCCTCGTCCTTCTCTGTATAATTATCCGTGTGCTGTTTCAGTCTGTACCAGACTTCCAGAAGGTTTGCGAATGCCTCCTTCTGATAGTAGTACTTGAGGCGCTGAATACAAAGATAATGTCAATTAGTATGCCGTAACTAGTAACCAGGAAAAGACAACTCACACTCCATATGTGCGCCAAATCCTCTAAGTACTCCTCCTGTCGCTCGCCCAGGGGAATGAGTTGAAGCGGCTGCTGCAGGAACTTAAAGATCCGCGTGAGGCAACTGACTATGCTGGGCGCATACACGTCCATGGAGGCCTGCGCCTCCGGCAGCTGAACCAAAATGGTGCAAATGTTGAGGTAGGTTTGTATGATCTCCACATCACAGGTTATTTTCGGAGCACACGACTCGTACCCGACGTCGGCATCCTCTGCGCTGTCCGTGGGTGCGGCGCCGGCAGCGGCCGGTGCTTCTCCGTTCTCCTCACCTGTTTCCTCGTCGGCCAGCTTGGCCTGATCATCGCGCATAAGTCGCAGGAAGGCGCTATTTACCCCGTCGCAGAGCTCCTGCACGAGAAAGACCTCCGCGAAGGGCTTCAAGTTAAGCTCGGAGTTAGCATTCTCCTCCTCCACCAAAGCGCAGCTGGCCAATATGGCATTTGTGGCCTTTAGGGCGGCCACCAGGAGCTCATCGCTCACGGACTGCTGCAGTATCCTGCCCAGATTCTGGGCCGAGTTCTCGAAGGCTGCAAAGCAGACGTACCAGTCCACGGCGAACTGCTCCTTGCCGCTCAGCACATGCGCCATGATGTACTGGTAGAGGCGCATCAACTGGATCAGCATACCGGTGTCGAGGCAATTGGCCAGCTTGAGCAGCGTCTCCATCGACTGAGGCGAGCAGGTGAGCAGCTCAGCGCACTCCACCTGGGCGCACATGTTGCCCAGCAGTCCGATAAGGATCTCGTACAGCCGCACATCCTCGCACCCGTCAACCAGCGAGTACATTATGGGATCCACGGCATCGTTCTCCAGGAGAAGCGTAACCACCTCCGGCGACACTGACATGTCCCACACCTTGCACAGGTCGTCCTCCAGCTGCTGCTCCAGCGGGGAGCCTGGCTGCAGCTGCACAAGCTTCATAATCGTCTGCAGGATAAACCGACGACTGTACATGGTCTCGCCCACAGCGTCACCGCGCATGCGCTCCAGCAGCTCCGCCTCGTCTGCCTCCTCGTCGGCGGGCGGGGGCGTGGCCGAGCCGCTGCTGCCACTGGCGGAGACGCTAGCCGAGCCACGGGCTGAGCCAGGAACGGAGGCATCGGTCTCCTTGATCGCGCTCTCCACCGGCGGCACTTCGTTGTCCTTGGCCGTCGCCGGGCAGTTGCCCACCAATTCCGCGTCCTCTTTGGGCATCTTGACAGTATCCTCAGAATTCCAACCAGTGTTGCCAATCGAGCTATTTGCCCGCTATATCTGGCCGATTTCAAAAGCAAAATGCTGAATAAATTGTAAACTAGCGGGAAAAATATATATAAATATTAATACATATATATACGTATTTTTGCAGGCTAAATTTACGTTTTTTAAGTTTTATAAAAGCATTTACCAAAACTGACAAAAAAATAAGGACAAAAAGCAACTAAATGCCAAAATACCGAGTTTGTACCACCATTAACGAGGTATATACTTTACAATTTCATACGATTTGAATTTTTAGGCATTAAAAATAAAAATATAAAGAAATAAAAGTTAAGTTTTGTTCTCCCTACTATTTTGTTGGTTTCTAAGACCCTATTTAGTTATTTTATCATAACACTTTACCATCTGCAACCAATAATTATTTAATTTAGCTGATTTATTTGCAGTAATTAAAATAATTAAAATTATATACCCAATTCGGCACCATACTTATAAAAAACAAACCAATATGCTTAAAAAATAATAAAATGTACAATTCCTTTAAATAAACCCATTATTTTGATTCATATATGTACATTTTATATGTGATTGGAATACATTTTATAAATAACTGGCTGTTATTAATATATACAAATTGTCTGCATATTTTTTGGATTTTTAAGCATTTAATTATTAAATTTTAATAACTTATAATAGGACGCGCGCTAGCGTCTAAAGCTGGAGCTTAAAGTTATATTTAATGTTTTTATTACTTTCTTCATTAATATTTGTGTTATTTAATTTTTTTCGTATTTTTTGACCGAGAATGACGTGTTGAGTTTGTTTTCAAAACACACGCTTTATATTTTACTTTGATTAATCACACGAGTTAACACAACAACAAAAATGAAAACTATACTTATTTTGTGCTTTATTGTATTAGAAACGGTAAGTAATTAAACACAATCGAAAAAATATAAAATATAAACAGTCTTGCTTGCAGTCTTTCGGAGATGCTAAAGCCCTTGATTTGGAGTCATTCTCACATTCCGGAGTTCCGGATAAGACCATCCATGGCACCGTCACACCCGTCAGAACCACTGAAGGAGTGCCCACTCGAATTAGGCATATTCCCCGTGAAACAGATCAGTCTTCAGCCAAAGCCACTGTCGTTCCGGCAATGACACCTTCTCTGCCAATAAAGAGGAAGAACTCCACCAAAAGCGATTCTCTAGGCGCGACACAAAAGAGGAACTCAACTGGACCTGTGCTGGAACCATTAACTGGTAATCCTGTGATTAGGCATATCCCCAGGAGTAAGCGAGATACTCTAGGTGAAGTGACGATGCCCTTCAGTTTCAGAACCTTGCATATGCCATGCGAGTTTGACATAAGTTTCTGGAATCCTGTTTATATGACCGCTCAATGCCAGTGGATATTTAACCTTCGGTTTCAGACCGAGAACTTCTTCAGAACCTACATGTTGTATAAAATGGAGGGCTTCTTTTTTGGCCAATATGCTATTCGCATCAGGCGATATGAGTTGGATCCACACGCTTTTAATGTCGACTGACCCTCAATCACCGGGATATTTTGAAAGATTTCAAATTAATGGCAATAGATCCATATCCAGAGGAGTACAAATTAATATTGATTGTCAAGCTTAAGAATGTAACGAATCGCCACACTAATAAAACATTTTCAGGCAAGTTGTTGGCTTCGGCTCGTCGGCTACGGGGGTGATGGTCTTGCTTAGATCTCGGGATGCCTTTACATCATTTTAAGTTCAATAATTGATTGCTACAACATAATACTTTACCACCTGCAACCAATAATTATTTAATTTAGCTGATTTATTCCCGGGATAGAGATACACACACGCAAGTAAAGGTTAAAAGGGAAGAAAAGGGGAATTCTCTCTTTGGCTACTCGCCTTCATCGACTACATGGGCTTAATTTTTTCGCAATGACAGTTTTAATTTCACTCCCTCCTGAAGCGCTGCTGCGCGGGGTTGTGGAGGTGACGCTCGTTGCAGAACAGCAGAGGAAAAAGCAGCAGAATACAGCAGAGGAAAAAGCAGCAGAATACAGCAGAGATCAGCAGGCGACAAAGCGACAGGAGAACATCAAGCGAGAAGCAGGAGAGAGCAGCAGAAGACGAGAGCGACAAAAAAGGAACAGCAGCATATCGAGGAGTCGGAGAGTAACTTTCAGCAGGGATAAAAGCCGTGAGAGTGAAACAAATAAAAGAAGAAGAAGAAAGCTAAACTTGTTAACTTTAGTGTTAATTTAATATCTTAACTTTATAATAATAACAATAAAATACCCAATTTGAGTAAATCTCATCTTACATAAATATATATACAAAAATATAAGTATTTTTGCAAGCAAAATTTACGTTTTTTAAAAACATTTGACAAATATTACAACAAAAAAAAAAAAAAAAAAAACGTACAAAAACATCTAAATTCCGAAATACCGAGTTTAGACCATCATTAACAAGGTATGTAATTCACAATTTCGAGCGATTTTTATATAATTCATGTAAAAAAACTTGGACAAAATATTCTTTAGATATTAAGGCATTAAACTAAAAAGCAAAAAAAAAAAACCCTGAGACTGTTATTACATAGTTTAGTTTTGTTCTCTCTACTATTTTATTGGTTTCTAAAACACTATTTAGTTATTTTAACATAATACTTTACCATCTGCAACCAATAATTATTTAATTTAGCTAAATTCACACTTTGACTTATTCGCAGTAATTTAAATAATTAAAATTATATACCCAATTCGGCACCATACTTATTTAAAACAGACCATTATGCTTAAAAAAATAATAAAATGTACAATTTTTTTTTTAATTGGCCCATTATTTTGATTCATATGTGTGTGTGGAACATTATATAAATAACTGGTTGTTATTAATATAATTTTAAAATTAACCCCTTAATTTAATAAAATTTTCTGCATATTTTTTGTACTCTTAAGCATTTGAATATTCCATTTTAATAACTTAAATTTAGGACGCGCGCCAGCGTCTGATAGCGGAGCTTAATTAAAGCTGAAGCTTAAAGTTATAATGTATAATGCTTTTAGTACTTTCTTCAATAATATTTCTGCTATTTAATTATTATTATTTCGTCCGAGAATGACGTGTTGAGTTTGTTTTCAAAACACACACATTATATTTTGCTTTGTTAATTCACATGAGTTAGTATACACAACAACAAAAATGAAAATTCTATGTATTCTGTGCTTTTTTGTATTACAAACGGTAAGTTATTAAACACAATCGAAAAAATATAAAATATAAACAGTCTTGCTTGCAGTCTTTCGGAGATGCTAAAGCCCTTGATTTGGAGTCATTCTCACATTCCGGAGTTCCGGAGAAGACCATCCATGGCACCGTCACACCCGTCAGAACCACTGAAGGAGTGCCCACTCGAATTAGGCATATTCCCCGTGAAACAGATCAGTCTTCAGCCAAAGCCACTGTCGTTCCGGCAATGACACCTTCTCTGCCAATAAAGAGGAAGAACTCCACCAAAAGCGATTCTCTAGGCGCGACACAAAAGAGGAACTCAACTGGACCTGTGCTGGAACCATCCACTGGTAATCCTGTGATTAGACATATCCCCAGGAGTAAGCGAGATACTCTAGGTGAAGTGACGATGCCGTTCAGTTTCAAAACCTTGCATATGCCATGCGAGTTTGACATATGTTTCTGGAATCCCTCTTATATGACCGCAAACTGCCAGTGGGTATTTAACCTTCGGTTTCAGACCGAGAACTACTTCAGATCCTACATGTTGTATAAACTGGAGTCCTTCTTCTTTGGCCAATATGCTATTCGCATCAGGCGATATGAGTTGGATCCACACGCTTATAAAGTCGACTGACCCTCAGTCACCGGGATACTTTGAAAGATTTCAAATCAATGGCAGTAGATCTTAATCGAGAGGAGTTCAAATTAATATTGATTGTCAAGCTCTCAATAAATCCAAAGTGAAACCCGAACAAGAAAACAAAAACAAAAAACTTGTGTAATTCTAAGTTTTCTTATCAATAACTGACTTAGGTGCGACGTTAACAATGGAAGGTGGTAATCACAGTTCAGGAGCTCTTGGGCTTGCCCTCGCGCCTCAGCAACAGTCCGGACAGGTTGCTGTATGGCATCTCAAAGGCCAGCGAAAATGCGACGGATGCGAGGTACACGATCATCGTGAAGCCGCAGCACACTACGCTCTAAATAATTAAATGGGAAATTATTATATTATTGTATATTGTAAAATATGACGAGTAACACCCACCAGCATAAAGGGATCCGCAGCGGAACTCGTGCTAGTCAGGCTGTAGACGAGGGCTATAACCAGGGGATTGAGGAGATATATGGCGTATGACAGACGATTCAGATGCTGGAAGCACTTGGCCTCCAACAGGCGCGACCACCAGACGCCGCTACCGGAGGCACTGCCCAGCACCATCCAGCAAACGGTGAGTGAGAACAGGGCCCGGCCCAGGACGAATAGCGATATGGTGATGAGGTGGCCCAGATCCCGCTTCACCGTGGAATATATGCAGACCAGAAAGACCAGACCACTGAGGTGCCACAGCCAGCGGGTCTGTTGTTCGCTCAGCTCCATTCGGAAGCGCTGCTCCTGGAGACACCAGGCAGCAATGGCGCCCACAATGTACGGCAGGATCCTCACAAAGGGACTCGTATATATCTGGGTGCCCGTTGCGTACGTAGCGTCGAAGGAGAACTCGAACTTGTGATTAATGCCGATGCCATAGGACCACGTTATAGTGCCCACGAGTCCGGCCAGTGTGACAGCCTTGGCCAACTTTGGGTGTCTGCAAAGAGTTAATCCTGAGAACGTTTGTTCCCCTTCCCTATCCTCCCCGGAGACACTCACCTGGCGTAGACGAAGAGCACAAAGTTGGCCAGGAGAAAGAACTGCATGTCGCAGGCCAGACTCCAGCTCCAGTTGGCGCACATCTCGCGGTGATCGAAGAGGTTCTGGATGAACAGGAGGTTGCGCCACCAGTGCTCCGTGCACAGCTCGTCGAAGCGCTCGTTGATGTGAAAGACGGACACGTCCCCGATGTAGGCGAAGGCCAGGTCCACGCTACCCATTACCACCAGGTAGAGCGGACCCAGGCGCAGGTACCGATGGAACAGCAGCTTGCCAAAGAGCTTCGCATTGCCGGCCAGTCCATTGCGACGTACTGCGTCCAGCTGCTGGACGTTCCTCAGGAAGTTGTAGGTTTGCAGGAAGCCGCTAAGGTTGCAAAACATATATAAATAGATCGTAAAAGGACTTCCGACACTCACCTAATCGTAAAGAAGACATCCACGAGCAGAGGAGCTGTCGAAACATATTGAAAGGCCGCCTTCTCAGCATACGAGATCAGCACCGTCTTGTTGTGCACGGTGAAGTACATGTACCACACCACGTGGAAGATCAGGATCCAAATGGCACACACCGATCGCAGGCCATTCATGATGGGAATCTCGCCGGACCCATTTTCCCGCATGGCGGATATCCTTTTCCAGTTGTCAGCCACATGGAAGCAGGACACTACATTCTGGAGGGGCTGCCACTTGAGGAGGGAGTCCAGCGCCTGCCACAACTCGGATTCTACGGGAGCCAGACCCGGAACCGGTTCATCGCCCCGCTTGGCCACTCTCAGCTGCTGGGCGCAGAGCATCAGAGCTCCGGTTACCAGGAGAGCGGCCATTACCATTCGGAAGGTTGGACGCTTGAAGAAGCGTTCGCTCAGCTTGAGGTCCTTCATGTACAGCACCTCCGGCTGCATATCGAAGATGTCATCCTCGGCGAACGTTCCCTCTGCCACGTAGTCCCTGGCCAGCTGTTTCACCTCCTCGGAACCGCAGGCGCTGGGCAGGCACAGGCCGATGTGCAGCACCTGCTCGGACATGACCTTGATCTCCACCTGCCAGGGCGATCGGTGGCGCAGGTATATAACCCGGTAGTCCATGTCAAACGGGGCCTGCTGGGTGAGTATCCCGTAATGCATCACGCGCTCGTAGTTCCGGGACAGTGTGATGCCCACCGGCTTCTGCACGCCACGGCACGCCTCCCTGCTACCCAGCCAGTAGTTTTGGCCAAAAACGAAGCCCGACGGCTTGATCCCGGAGGCGTCAAGAACTACGGGTGACAAGGTGTCATGTAATGCATATCAATGTTTTCCATTTCCAGGCAACTTACCCTTCATAGCCCAAGGTTGCTTGGCCAGGATTCCCCGCTGCACCTGCTGCAGTTGGGCGTGGCAGCTGGGACTAACCCTGCTCTCGTTGGAAGCCTTGGTTAGCCCAAAGATAACAGAGCTACGAATGAGATGTGGCTCGTGTTTGGGTGACAGAGGGACATTCTCTGCTAGAATCTCTGAGGTGACCAGTTCCAGGCTGGCATTGACCAGGCCATAATCGTAACGCAAAGTCGACTCGTTGACAGCCCCATCGATGGCCAGGACCAAGAGGCCCACTGCTATGGCCACTCTCCAGTGCCCCTTCATGCCGATGGACCGCTATCAAGCAGCAGCAGCTGGAAGCAAGAAGGAAAGCGAAAGGAGTTGTTAAATTGTTTAGTTTAGGGAACTCAAAGCGGGGAGAACTTGTGAAAACAAACACGATTACGGCCTACGATGACTTCCTACCGGAACAGTTTGGTGCCGAGAGGCTGTGACTCAGGTGTGAAGCCCCTGCTTCTGGCTTGTTGTCACCAGAAGTGCTGTTAACCCTTTCTTAACTTTTCTTACAATTATAGGACTATGAGCCTCAAGAAGTGTTAACTAAAACACAGCTGAAAATTAGTAAAACTTTATATACTTTTCAAAGGGATCTAACTTTTCACTTTCTCACGCTTGGTTCTCCAAGATTATTCACTAAGATTGAGGGTTAATCCCATAAAAATTCCCAGGAAGGAAGTGCGTAGCTTGAGAGATCGCAGAACATGGAAGTGCTTGGTCGAGTGGAAGGTGGAGTTCAGTCCAAACATCAATTAGCCCCATCCAAGCCGTAAGTGCGGCTCAATGTCAGCAGCACTTCATTGTTGCGGATTAGTTTGATGAATTCAAGCGAAATTCACCTGCTAAAAAATACACAGTCACCTGAAGGTTTGCGAAAATAAAATCAATCGAACTTGTCACTTCGGGCTGATTCATAAGGTCTCAAGTAGCCCCTATTTATTCATTACCAAAGTTCAATGTTACCACTTTTTTATGGGGCCCCACACACAAAAAAGTATCTGCGAATTTGGACAAAAGGTCAACTTGTGCCTGGGAAATATATTTCTCGGCAAGGGATCAATACAAGACACGTGCCTCCAGAATTTACATGCATAAATTATATGCCGCAAAATTGCTGTTTTTGTCCAAAAATAAATACTACTTATCCCAAAACGATGTTGACTTAGGTTGATTTTCGTTAGAAATGCGAGAATTATGCCCCTCCGGGTGTTTTTTTCGCCAATTTTGGCACAGGCGTGGGCATAGTACCATATAGTACCATATATTATATAGCCAATTCCAGTGTTTTCTTTGCTCTTGAAGATGTCGCGACGTTGCCGAGATGGATGTAAAAAGCCACCCGATAGCCAGTTTGCATTTTATGGCAGCTAATGGCTTTTGGATGAATCCGTTTCAAGGGTAAATCGTAAATCTGCGTGGAGCTGCGCTTGGCTTCTTCGCAGCCAAACGAATTATATTTATTTTTTTTTTTTGCTATGCAAATGAACCTTCACCTTAACTTTGCCAGCGAATCGGGATGCCGGATAGCCCAGTTTCTTTTTTTTTGCTAGTTTTTTCTTTGATGGTTTTGTAACTAATATTCGCAAAGCTGGGTCTGGTTTTGCCATGTTTGCTGGCTTGTTTTTTTTTTTTTTTGGTTATTAACGAAAGTGTCATAAGCCGAATTGTATTTTATTTTTTGCTCCTTATCCGAACAAAGCTTTTTTTTAGGGGTCAAGGCGTGGATTTGAATTCAAATCCCGGATTTAATGCAAACACAAAATTGCCAAATCGACCTACTTTTTAAAGGCGAAGCACACAATGATTATCCAATCAATGTAGAACTGTCCTTGGCCGACGCTTTTTAATTCAACAAGTCTGCTTTATTTTTGTTTGTTATTATTTCTGGCCGTTTGTTTGTTTACTATTTTCCGTTGGGTGTTTGAAATTAAAAAAACCGCGGAGATTTTAAAATGATCTGTTTGATTTTTGAAACGCCGCTCGCAGCATGCAGCTTCGCGTATTTCCGACAAACTGTGGCGCCCTTCGCTGCGATCCGAACCTTTATAAACTCCGCCAGTGGCTAAACGCACGTGAACAGGTATCAAGCCATTAAAAAACATAAAAAAAAAACAAAACGCCGCGATGAAAGCGAAACTGCTATCGGTATCGGTCGTTGTTTATTTTGGGCAATCGGCGAGGGACTCAGAGAGCCGATCAGTACGTCACGGAGCCGGGCTTGTAATTTGATTGCCGGTCTTGCCCGAAGCCGCGTTCATTGACACTGCCATGATGACGGAGGGGGCGGGCTCCAGCCTCAGGTCGCTCCAGTTCCAGCTCCAGAATTGGGAAAGTCAAGGAGCCCCTTAAAATTGTGGAGCAACTTGTGGTACTTAGTACAGTGCAGCTTGGAACTTGCTTTGCTTTTCAGCTTTTTACGGAAGTGAGTTTATAATTATTAAAGGATACTTATAGGTAAAATGTATAATATTCACAAATTAAAAACAAATATTTTAAGCATAAAATAAATATCATACAAATGTGAAAACCTCAATTTGACAAAATAAATATTAACATTTAAACATTAAAAATCATGCAGCAGGCAATTTTTAATATAGCAATTTAAATATTTTTCCAATTTAAAATAAGATTAAATTTCTTTTCTGTGTAACTCCAACTTTTACCTCTTTAATTCGTGTCTTTCCATCGCTCAGCTCAAATTTGGGTCAAGCTCCAATGATCTGATAACATATAAGTCGTTCATAAAACTAAGCAGACAATTGTCATTGCCGCCAATAAAAGCTTTAAAGAGTTTCAATTAAAACTTACCATGAAATTAGAGATTTAATAGAATTAGTAAAACATTTAAAATATAGTACAACCTTAGGTCAAATAATAATAATTATAGGATTTTTGTGAATTAATTTTTACTCTATAGTTTTTTCATGTTCAAATAATAATAACTTAATCAAGGAAATAAACCTTCTTGATTTAATTTAAAGAGGTTCTACTGTGAGCAAAATCTTGAGCAGTGCGAAACAGGAAGTAGTACTTAAAATATGCAATTGCTTTTGGGAATCGCAATTACAGGAATACATCAGAATTTTAAGGAACAAGAAATAAGTTCAGCAAGTAATTGCTGCTAGATTAATGTCTCATTAAGCTTGTCTTCATAATTATTGGCTAGCCTTTCGAAATTAATGGAATAATTCAAGGTTTTATTCCCATTTTTGTTTTTAATTTATTAGTAAATGATTTTAAACATTTCTAGTTGGCAAATGTTGACAATCGCTTTGACATTTTCATTACATATTTTTAATGACTTCACCAAAAACCCTTTTTTTCTCTTAGTTTTTGCATATTCATATAGTTCTAATATAAACTTATTCGAACTTAAAAAAATAAAAAAAATATTAGCTTATTAGTGAAATATATCTTATCTCGAGACTGAATCCACCAAATTTTAAAAGATCTCTGGGATATCTTCCCATTGGGAAAATTAATAATACAATAATATTAGAGCCTTGACTTAAAAAATTGCTATATTATTACTAATTTTATATTAAGCTATATAGCTGATTATTTAGCTATATAGCTTCATATTTAGTTATATAGCTGAATATCGTTAAAAAACAAAACTATATTTTACACATGTAAAACTTTATTTTGACAAAACGTATAAAACGATTTTAAATTTTTCTTTAACGTTAATACATTTTTTTTGCTGTGAAACGGTTTTACTGTCTCCATACCGTGCTTTCCAGCCCTAGAGAACATAATAAGAAATTTCTATGGACCGTTTGTGGTGGATAAATCTCTGTGGGAAGACCTTTTTATTCAATACACTTCCAAGATTAGAAAAGAAGCGGATTTCCTGTACAATTGGTCACACTTAAATGTGTATCGCACACTTAAATATCATCGATGTATCGCCTTCTAAGCGATAGTGAATTACCTCATGCAAATTATTGTAAAATAAACGTATTTAAGGTAAATAAGGGTAAATAAATCAGTTTAGCTTGTTAAATCGTAACATACAGCTAAGAAAACCTTCATATTCCCATATCAGATATATATCGGTATTAAAAGCTAATGTCGATAGTCGTATCGATAGTGAATGCGATATTTTTGCAGCTCTGGCTCCCACCCCCAACTTCCGTCTCTTTTCGCTCGTCAACTTGCTGTTTTCAAATTTTCACGGCAGTGTTGTCAGGTTATAACCACCCGTACAAGCTAAATTCTGGATAAAAATAAGCTAAGTTAAGTCAAATATGAAAAAGAAAGGCTGAAAAGCAAGCTATTGCCAAGAGTCTATTTTTTAATAATTTTCTAACTTCATTTAAGGTGAAATTACGCCATATTCGCTCCGCAAACAGCATTTCCTTAAAGGTAAAAATCGCTAGATCTAGTGGGAAAATAGCTAAACTAGCGGGCGTTGATGCCCCTGGCATCACAGGATCGGCGCTCTCGCTCTCTCGTGCTCGAGAGAGAGATCCCTTTCGGATTCCTTTTTCCACCCTGCTTCTCCAAAACTCCGACAACAGTATGTTAAGTTGTTCCTTTTCCTAACATCTTCTCCAAAACTCCGACAACAGTATGTTACCTCGTCCTGTTAATTTTACATGCAAAACTCTGTTACTGATAAGTGCATTTGCAAAGTCAGTCTGTTAACTTCCGGTAAGCATATCTCTGGTAAGGATCATGTTGAAGTTTAAGCCGTTTTTTAAACTGTAATTCAAAAATTCGTATCTCCGCTCGACTGAAAGACAGAATTTTGAATTTTTTATCGTATATTCATTGTTTATTTGTGTACATTTACAAATTTATTTTAACTGCAAAGTTTTAAAATTTACGAAGTTACTGCGCTTTCAAATACACTCAATAAAAAGTGGTCCGCTGGCTATCGCGATTAAACCAATCTCG
Organism: Drosophila watanabei; assembly: GCA_008042575.1. Classification (NCBI taxonomy): domain Eukaryota; kingdom Metazoa; phylum Arthropoda; class Insecta; order Diptera; family Drosophilidae; genus Drosophila; species Drosophila watanabei. Next base: position 24,026 of record VNJS01016383.1, read on the forward strand.
GTAATACAAAATGCAAAAAACATGGGAATGTATTTTAAAATGTATTTCAAGTGCTATGGCAGGTAGTAAAATAAATGAAAAATATAAAAAAATTAATTTGTCACAACATTTTTTATAAAAGTGATTGAAAAAATCCACTTTTTCTCAAATTTGAAGTGAATGAACAAAACTAATCAACCTTTAATAAATATTTTAAAGCTTTATTTTTTTATTTAAACACGGCGTTATTTAATATTAAATTTTAAAATGAACTTAACAAATGTTTTGAAAATTCCAGAATTATTGCAAAATTTAATGGTTGATTTAAAATGTAAATGTAAAGTGCAATAACTTATATTTTTTTAAAGACATTAAACCAATCCAAAAAACACACAAATTTAAGTTGGAATTTGCTCCTGCTTCTGATTCGTGATCTTTTGTTGGTAGCCAGCGCAGTTGGGGGGGAACTTGTCAGGGACAAGCTATCGAATCACATAAAATGTTTGAAAAAGTCGTTATAAAAATATATTCAAATATAATCTTTCTTCCAATCACCCCAGATTACGGTCACACTTTCTGTATTTTTTCTGCACCAAAAGCAGTGATGAGCTCTTGAATCAGCTAGACTGTGAAAATAATTAGCTAAAACTAAATAAAAATGATATTAAATACCAATAGCTACATCCAAATGCAAGAAATAAATTATTATAGGCTCAGAAAATTATTTAAAATATTTTAAATGTACCA
>VNJS01016385.1:0-94411 GCA_008042575.1 Drosophila watanabei
AATTTAGGGCTTTGAGTTGGTCAAGTGGTAAACAAGCGGTTATGGGTTTGAGAATAGTATTATTTTACAAATTTTACAATAAGTTTATGAGGTTTTAAAATCTCTAGAAATATTTTAGTCAAATTTTAAAGACCAACACATTCGTTTAGGTATTAAAAAAGAAGGTAAAGTGCTTTAAGACAATAAAGGAAGAGAAATACTAAAATGAATAATATTTAAACATGCTTTTAAGGGCTAAATATACCGAAATAAAATCTAAAATCTTTTGATATAAAAAATAGTTTTTAGGGTTTTTTTATTATAACTAATATCCGACAAAATGGGTTTAGAATTAGAGTAAGTTGAACCAAAGTAATATAGATTATTTTACATAATGAAAAAAAAATTAAAATAAATAAAAGTGTTCAAAAAATACTTTTTGAAAGGTTTTGAAACATTTTTAAGTATTTTTTGTTTAATTCCTTCAGAAATGGTTTTAGAATCCAGATAAACTCGTAAACCCATTTTGGCCGAAAATAACATCCTTTTAGGCTATTTCTCCGCTGTAATCTCATGTCCTGCATTTACACAAGTTCGCTTCGGGTAATCCAGCTGCAATCGCAACAATTCTGGATTCCGGAGCACCTACACTCCGCCACTGCCTCTGCCGCCGCCTGAAGAACCAAAACAACCGCTTGATGTTGCAACTGTGTAATTTATGCAGAAATTGTTACCGAACATTGCCAAGTTTTTGCCCGGCGAATGGCTAAAGAAAACTATGTGTACGGGGCAAACATCATTGGAGGAGCTGCACATGGAGAAGCTCGACGAGATCTACGGGGCTATGGCGGCAGGCAGTGCCAGCGGATGGGGGTTTAAAATATCAAACAAGTTCCTTGCCAAAAGATAAATATTTATGTCCACCTACAGGACGGGGCAAAGCCAAGAGAGGAGAGGAGTTTGCAAGGGCAAACTCATTGTTGTTGTGGAAAACACGGGAGGCAAAAAGGAAAAGCTGTGGGTGGTGGCTATCTGTGGGGTAGATTGTGGGGTGGTGGAAAAGTTGTGCGCACGTTTACACCGATTGCCATTAAGAGTTCAGAAGTGGGCAACATGATTGCGTGATTACAGTGCACAAAATGCAACCGAACAGGGTAAGCAATCGGGGGTAGGGAGCCACGGCGTTGCGTCGGTTTTGTTTTTCGGGGGAGAGGGAAAAGTTCAAAGTAGACGAAAAATGCAATGGGAAAGTCTCCGGCACACACACTAACACTCACACAGAGACCATAGCACACGTAGCATTTTTCCTGCTTTTCTGGCCAAGTTTTTGCCTTTTTTTGTGGTTGTTGTTATTGCCATTGTTGTTGTGGTTGTTTCGGGTTTGTTGTTGGGTTGTTCCTGGGCTTGTTGTTCCTGCCAACTTCACTCAAGTTGTAGCTAACGGCCGCCGCAACAACAACAATAAAAGCAATGGCTAGGCAAGGACTTTATCAAGGATACAAACTTTGGCATACTCTTACAATCCGTTTTTCATTAGGGTTGATGAGAAATTTAAAATTTAAGAATACATTTCAAAAGGTTTTATAAAATTCATTAAAGTAGGAAATAGATTATTTGATTTCCCTTTCGCAAACTCTCATTAGCATAAGTAACCCAGAAATTGCAAGCGATTTGAAATCACCTTTATTTAGGCTGAAAAGGATGCAAAAAAGTATTAATCCTTTCTGGGCTTTACTTAGACTTAAAGAAAATAGTAATTTTTTAATTAAGGCAAATATTTAACAGATATCCAAGGCTAAGCTCCTGTGATAAATTTACCACAAGGAAGTGTCAAACTTCTCAGCAAACTTTAGGGCCCCTTCGCAAGGATATGCCAACAATTGCAGCCCATTAGGAAGGTTTTCTCGCAGTCCTCTTCGTAGCTGTCAGTTTACATTTACCTCATACACCTCCCTCTAGTGCGTCCTCCCACTTCTAGGATGTGAGTAGGAGTTGCTGGCTGTCCTGCTGCTGCTGCTGCCTGTCGCAAGACCACCGCCGAGTCGTCCCAAGTCCCGAGTCTCGAGTCCCCGAGTCTAGACGCTGTCGACATTGTTTCCAACAAAGTTGCTCATTTAAGTAACATGTCATGGCTTTGCTTTCGGCTTTTGGTCCTCTTTTTTTTTGTTTTTTGTTTGCTCGGTCTTTGTCTACCAGCTGCCTCTACCTACTGCCACCATCTACTTTCTACTATCTACTATCTAGTGAGATTTTTTCCGAGTGAGCTGACCAGATGTTGAACTGCTACAGCTCCTTGAGTATATTGCACTTAAGTTTTCCTTTCGGCAGTCCAATCCATTTGCTTGTTCTGAGCACACACACTTTTCCCAATAATGTTGTGAATGTTGTTCGATGGGGGCGAGGACTATGTACTAGTTTTACTAGCTACTAACAACTCATCAGCGTCTGCTTTTGTGCACCATTATCCGTTAGATTGTGTTACTATTGTGCATTAATGTCCACTCTCATTTCCTATTTTGAATTACATCTCTTTGTTACATTCTGTGTGACTTGAGGGTGCAGGGATTAAAGCTTTACTCTACTTGGGTAATGAAGGAATTCGCTGTTTATATATACTCTCTTAACACGTTTACTACCATTTAAGTTTTCTATACACCGCGTACATCACCTTTATGCCCAATAAAATCTACTTCCTATACAATCTCTCAAATACCTAAAATAAAAATCAATTGTTGCGATCTACTACCTTTTCTCTGCCACCATTTATGAGCTCTTTTTTCAGGCTCTATTGGCTGCCAGAAAAAAGGAAAGTACAAAAAACGTAACAAAAATCCGCTTGAAATGCACAAGACATGGCACATACTTGGGCTATTTATAAGCCTTATGGCCGCATAAACTGACGCTCTGGGCTTTTGGCCACGACACCAATCGACTCCCATATGCACATAACCAGGCTAACCAGTTGACAACAATCCCCTGCGACCCCTGCTGAAGCAGAGCCGAGCAGCCATCCCTTCCCACCGAATAAACTCTCCCACTGAGTCAGCAGAACGGAGAGCTTGGACTGGGCGCTTGGGAACTAGGAGTTACACTGGGGAATATAATCTTAAAGTTAGGTTTTTTAAGAAATAATCTTATACAACTTTTGAAGAATTTTTGTAAGCTAAAGTTAGAGGGATAATAGGTTCCTTAAATTTAAGAAAATTACTTAAGAAACGGTCTTAGTAACTGTTTATTTTTATACAGGTACGTGAGACCTTGTGATATGGAAAAACGAAGAATGTAAGGCAGCTAAACCCTAAGAAATCTTGAGACTCCAATTTCAAACTCACAAATATACAAAATATATACTCAGGATTTAATACAGATCTCATAAATTTAGGAATATAGAAACCTTAAAATCTCAAACAACTTTCCTCTCTGTATAAGCTGGAACTGGGCTAGGCTGCAAACGGATTACGAGGACATGCCGCAGGGTGTCGGGGCTTACTTTTCGACGACGCGTACGTGAATAACGGTATGGGCACGTCCAGAAGCGCCAAAGAGGGGGCCCCAAGCACGGGGGGGTGGCTAACGAGGGGAAGAGTCGGTGCAAAAAATAGTAACTCTGCTCCTCTATTATGAATAGTGACGGGAGGGGAGTCGAGCCTCCTCACGGGCATAAAAAACAAGAGCGAAACCAAATGAAATTTGTGCCACACTGCTGCCTGCTGCCAGATTAGGGGGCGTGGCAGTCACCCCCTGCAACGCCCCCGCTTTCAAAACTGCTGATGATGGTGATTTTTCTCGGTCTGCCTTTTATTTTTTTCTCTTTCGCTTTTTTTTATTTTGTGTGCCCCAACTTTGTGTGAGTTAATAAAATGTTGTATTATGTCATATTTTTGGATAGAGCCAAAATGTAATTGCATAGACTGTATTCACCGCACCCTGAATGACGGCTATATAGAGGGATATATGCATAAAAGGGTTAAACAGGCGACGAGTTATATAACAATTTGTGGAATTTGTGGTATAAGTTCGTCAAATGGGGACTCCCTTCTCCTCGGAACTGTGAATGTCATTTCGAGGTCCTCTTTGTGGGGTTTGTGTGGAAAAATATTATATTACGTGTTGGAAAAGCAATTTATTTATGGAGAAAATCTGCATACTGTATTTATTTTTGGTTGACTTTAATTATAATATAGTTTTTCCGCTTTTCCACTGACCCACCTCGCACCTATCCCCACTCACAGCCCCATCAACTGCCAGCGTAATGCAGGAAAACTGCAGAAAATTGGCCTTCCACATCAACTCCTTTCAAATATCCTTGACTGCTCGCTCCCCTTCGGTTCCCTGCCACAAATACTTTTGGAACGCAACTTGATGTGGGGCGAAAAAAGGAGGTTGGTGCAGGCAGGGGTCACAAAATGCAACTCACATCGCGACCCCAAAAATCCTTAACGAGGCTACGTGTGTATGGCGACGCAGGCGAGATTTACCTGTTGGCAGGCTGGAATTTATATTAAATTGTAGGACCTACAGACGCGACCAGAATTGTGGCCTGGCAGCGAGCCAGCCAGCCGCCAGAGTAAGGTGTTTACCAGAGACATGGCTAACGATCATGGTTGGCACTGTCACGGGGAAATGTTTATCACAAAAAAGTGCAAGATTAATTTTGTTTTAAGTTTAGGAATATGAATAGGTGTCTTGCAGGAGGATCTTGGGTTTAAGTTATCTTTAAGCCTCTTTTAGAGAATTTTATGCTGAACTTAAGTATTAAAACTATATCAACCATATATATAATATATATAAAATATACTCCAATTAATTATAAATTTAATAATTCAAAAACTCACCCTCTTCTCCTTCCAGTTTCCGCATAAATCGCATTGAATCTCCCATTTTAAAGTACGAAGGTGACTGCGGTGAATCGTTAACGATCTACGATTCGGATCACGCTGATCCTGCGAGGATTATAAAGACCTTCTGCGACACCTTCTCGAGGCCCATGGAAAAGGTGGACTTTGTGAGCACCAGTCCCTCGCTGTATGTGCAATTCGACTCCAAGACGGGCAGCTACAGTGGCAGCTCCCTGTACTACTGGGCGCACTACGACTTCTTCAACAACACGCGGTTCGGAGATCCGGTTCCCAATACCCTCTGCGATGAGGTGATGTATGCCTGGAAACATCCTGGTGGCCGCCTGCGGTCGCCACTGAATTCCCTGATCTTCAAGCGAACGGGCGGCAGTGATGTGCGTTGTCAGTACAAGTTTGTGACGGATCGAAGGCTATATGCTCGAGCCATAATTGAGGTGAATGCCGTGTCCTTTAAGGAGCTGCCGTATAATAGCAACGCCTGCACTCGCTGTCACGAGGAGCGCGTGGACAAGCTGGTGATCTGGGAGGAGCGAGACAAATACCAGAATAATCTGGCCTGCTTCTGCGACAATATACCGCGTGCGGTGAGGGTGATCTCCTCGGCGGACCAGATGAACCTCGAGATGATTGTGCAGGGCCAGCATGCCATAACATCGTACTTCAAGAACCCGAATCCCCTGTTCGAGGCCACCTTCGAGTTCGCTCATGGTCCTCTGTGCGGACCCATCACCTTGGGACCTTCACCTGATGGGGAGCTGGTTTTCCCGTACAAGAAGGCCTTGGCCATGGTGTCGGGACCTATGGCACCGCCGGAGCATCATTATCGGCGAGAGAAGTGCATCTGGGAGCTGAAGGTGGCCGCCCAGCGGGATCTGTGGCTGAATCTGGAGAAGGCTCGCTTTGCCGATCGCAGTTGCGAGAGTGCAAAGATCGAAGTGTATCTGGCGGGACGACTGGAGCCGCGCTTTGTAGTCTGTCCGGAGAATATATCGCTGGCCAGGGACTTGCCCATACTGACCACAGCCGAGCTGGGGGCCACGGGCGCTGATCAGGAGCCCCTGCCCGTGCTCATTCAGTACACGGGCGATGGTCAGCCGGGACGCAACATCTTCCGGCTGGTTTGGACCGAGCTCTTCCACCTGCCCCGCAATCCCGACGGCAGCCTGGCCGCCTCTCTTCTCCAGGACGGCGGCTGTGACTTCCGGTGTCCCGGCGACACAGAGGTCTGCATTCCCCGGCATTTGCTCTGCAACGGCATAGCCAATTGTCCGAATGTGACGCACACCTCAACGCTGTCGCAGCTGACGCGGCACATCGAGTGGAATCTGGAGCAACTGGGACTGCTTCATCATGCCGGGGAGTACCGGCAGCTGGTGTTGCACGACGAGTCCCCGGAGATCTGTCTGCGTCGCGATCTCAGCGAGCTTCCTTACGGCAAGTTGGCTTTGATTACTGTCGGGCTGTGTCTAATGTTTGCGCTGCTCTTTGCCATCTTGCGAAGGATGTGCAGAAGGTCGCCGAAGCAGCAGGGACGGCATCATCTGCAAGAGGATTACTAAGGATCAATTGGTGGACATTTCAGAATTGGATATTTTTTGCAAATGTTCTGCCCAAGCAAAGAGAATTTTGTATGAAACGGTGACCCATGTTTTCCCTGGCAAATATTCACGTCTTGTCATTAGTTTGTTCTTTGTTTTGGAAAAGATGAGTAACGCCATACGAGTCTTTATTATTAATAAAACCTAATGAGAAATTATTATGTTAAAAGTTAGAAAAATAGAGCATATTTTCATCTTATTGTCTTTGTGCTTAGTAAATAAATTATAATTATACATTTTAGTTACTTTTTTCCTTTATAATTTATTTTTAAACCAATATTTTCAGTTTATCTGCAGTTAAAAATATTTTATAAATAAATTTATGATTTATTAAAAATTTTTTCTAATGAAATATTATATGCTTTAATCATTAAATTATCAAAATATTTTTAATAAATTAATACAAAATACAATGCAGTAAATAATATTTTTTGGGGTTTTGAAGTACACCCCGCCCAGTGCACTGCCACAAGCCATTGCCAAATTTTCTTCAAAAAACCTTTTCTAAAAACTTTCAATCACTTTCCATACACTGAAAATTTGAAAAGGAATCCCCCTCTATAACTATGTAAGTAGCTCTGCCCAATCGAGTCTATAACTTTCGCTCTACGTGACATCTCTAATGAATATTAATTGCAAATAATTGTACGATAAAAACTATTAAAAAAACACTCACAAACATATAAATGTTTTTAAAAAACACACATTCACACAAAGGAAAGAAAATGAATAAATTAATAATAATAAAAAAATAAACATGGAAAATTGTCACGTGATAATTGTTGAAACGAGAGAAAAGGAAGGAAAATACTTTAAAAGCGGCATAAAGCGACTAGTTTTAAATTAAGCTAAAAGGCGACGACAGGTAAAAATGACAAAAAACCCAAAGCGAAAACGGAAAATCATTTAATTCAAAGTAATAATAATAATAATAAACAATTGTTGGTGGTTTTTATTATTAGTTATTATAACGATAAACATACAATACGAATAAATTGTACTATTATTGGCAAATTGTCAAGCGAAAACCAGGCATATATACATACATACACATATATACATGCATATGTATATAATGTACGATATATACAATACATAGGGTATATTTTTTGCACATAGATTTACCTAGACCATAAAACCATAAATTCCCCAATAACGGAGGCCACAAAATGTGGCGGGAATTTTAGAGAAAACCCTGTCTCTCTCTCGCTCAGCAGAAAATTGTAAATTGCAACCAGGAAGTGGTTCTCTAGAGTTTAAGTCTATATAGAAGTAGGTTCTTAAGAATCTAAGCGAGTTGGCAGAGCTGTCAAGAAACCAGGAAGCCGTTATTTTGGTTCCCTTACTTCCACGCAAAAATTGTTGACAGAAAACTCCCCCACACACAGAGCCCGTTTAAGACTCCTTAAAGGTACAATCGACCCTCCATAAGATATGTAAAAACCCCAATAAAACTTATAAACAGCAATGCCCTAAAAACAAAAGAAATGTTACAGAAAATACCCCCTAAAAACAAGAAATACTTGGAAATTAGGACACATATTTTAGTGTACGTCAGAATTAAATGTATAAATAAAAGTATGGAAATAAATAAAGTGAGAAATTGAGAATGAATGACTTTCAATTTTAAAGGAATCTCCTCGTTTCGTGCGAGTGGACAGTCTCACGGCGAAATGCAGCTCTGTGCCGGCAAAAAGAGCTGGCGAAAGGTGGAGAAAGAGAAAGCTAAAGCTAAAGCTAGGAATCCGAGAAAGTGAAGGAAAAAAAAGGCCGAAGAATGTTGCCAACGCAAGGGAACGCGAAGAAAACCACCTCATCGCCGCTTTAAACGTCAGCCGGCAGCAGCCAAAAGCAAAGCTGGCCAACGAACCTCTCAAATCCTGTCAAACGCCGTGTGTCGTCGAGCTGAGCAGAGCTACGCGAGTGTGGAAATTGTGTCGAAATCTGTACATCCAAAAAGCAGTCGAAAGTTCTTTGGCTTCCTTCCTTTCTTGCTACCTCTTCTTAAGTTCTCATCGGTTTATTTTTCGCGTGCCATGGAGCGATTCGGAGTGCCACGCGGCAAGCGGCCCAGGGTTCAGGTATCGCTGGACGAAAAGGAGCGCGCCATTGCCCGCATCCGAGGTGGTGAGACCAAGGCAGGGATCTCCCGCGAGCTTGGTGTTCCGGAGTCCACGGTGCGTGGCTGGGTCAAGAGAGCCGAGCAGCGAATGGCCCGCGAGGCAACGCAGCAGCCTGCTCCAGGTGAGCTTAAATTTCGGTGCAACAACAATATCTTCCCTTTTACAACAATATTCCTTTGCAGCTGCCAATGGCTACTCCTCGATCCTGGCCATTGCCCTGGCCAAGCCGCAGTTAACCATTACTCAAACATCTGTTACTGCTACATCCTCTTCATCGGAGCCCCTGAAGGTGCCCCAAAAGCGAAGCTTCAACGGCCATCCCCTTGGCACTAATAATCTCCAGCATTTGACAGCTACTGCTGCCCCTCCTGTAACCATGCCCGTTTCCGTGGCTCCTCCTCTACCCTTTCCTGTGCCTTCATTTAATTCCACGGACGCTGAGCTGCAGGTTCTGGGATGGTTGGAAATCTTCAATGCCGGCATCATGAACTTCACCCTGATCGCCACGGCTGCCTTGCTACAGGCTCGTGCTCGCGGTCTAGCGGATTCACAGCCCCTCTGGCAGATCATCAGGGATTACGCGGACGAAGCAGCTCGCAATGTGGCAGCCAACGGAGGTCACTATGTAAAGACCGCAGCTCAGCCGGTCATCAGATCGATACCTCAGGTGACCAGGTTGATGACGACAACGAGTCCCAGACATCGCCCGCTCCGCTCGAATCGCAGCAGCAACAATAAAGCACCGGTTCGCCTTCATATCACCGCCGAGGACGATGAGGATGCCTTCATGGTGACCGAAGTGTAGTTGTGATTCCCCGCTAGGATCTTGCGGGTTTAGTATTTGAAAACGTCTATTTTTAAGGAATTATAAAGGGATCATTATTAAAGATTTAATATTAATTTATTTATTGGCTTTAATGGATACGTGGATAAGTAAACCTTCAAGGAGCATTAGTATTTAGAAATTTCTAACTAGCTGTAAAGTTTACCCTAATAGTTGAAATAAGTCAAACTTTGAACTTTTTCACATATTTTAAAAAAATTTCAAATTAAAGCAAGTCATTCTGTATATACCTTAAGGTAGAGATGGAAGCTTTGAAGGCACAGATAAATATCGAATCTTAAATCGAAAAGAATACGTGGTCTTTCATCTCTATTTTATAGAGTCGGAGCTGAAGCTCGAAAAACATGAAAGCCTTGGACCTTCTTACGTCAGTGTTTGAAATAACCTTCAAGATTAAACCCCTACTTAATACCTTTCTTTCTGTTAAAATTGATTTCGGTGTATGATTTTAAAGATTTCTGAATCCAATTTTATTTCACTTAATATTTTGAAAGCTTTGTAGCCGCTTGAATATTGTAACTATTCAGTCTTGGTCACACTGCTGTCAAGTTGAAGTCATTCCATTAAAAGAAGTCTTTCTCAATCGTATTTGATTTTATTGGAATTAAAAGAAAAGCACGAAAAAAAATAAATATGAGGCGCAGCACTGGAAATGTAATACCGCTCCGAGCTGCAAATTCCAACATAAATGTAAGTCTGCAAAAACTGGAAGAAATAACAGCGGAAACATTATGGAAATACTTTTAAAGTTCTGAATGGACTTTAACTAAGCTATATTTAAGTAAGGGTATCTCGATTACCACGAAGATATTAGTTCCCTGAAAAATAAAATTTATAATATAAACACAACAAGAATACATTAATATGGCTAACTATGAAAATATCTGAATACCCAGGGACCTCCCACTGCTGATGTCCTTCCGTCGAAAAAGGCAACAATTTCCTGCAAATTTTCTTTGGCCAAGACGGAGCCCACGGAGGACAGAAAGGAGAACAATTTATCCAAAGATATATTTCCTGGTGAGCTCTTTAGGTAAAACAAAGCTAATTAAAGTTACAATAAAATCGAGTTCTGTTTCCAGAACTCACTCATGAAGCTCCGCCTACTTTGGCAGCTGTGCAAGACCGAATATGATCCGGAATATTAGACAGTAACCTTAAAAATAAATAGAAAATAAACAAACATTTCCCATCAATCAAATCCAAAGATATTAAAAAAACTCCAACTAAAACCCAAATAATTGCCGAAAAACCCACTTCAAGTTTTTCCCAATAGAGACTCTTCCCGGGCCTTGTCGATATGCAAATAAAACGAAACGCTGGCCATCAATGGGATTATGTTGTTTAAAGCAAATAATTGCATTTTAATTAGCAGCGAAATAAGTGCGATAATTGGCCTCGAGCCGGATTCGGGATTCGGGAGAATCAGGGCTCTGGTTGGAAATCGGTTGGGGCTGTCTCTGGGCTTTGGATTGGCTGGGATGTGGCCAGGGGGTGAAGTGTATGAATCAAATGCGGCTGGCTTTATTAACCATATTATTATTTCATTTCGATGCGTGTCATGCAAATTTCTGCAGCTCCCCCCGACACTCCCCCGGCCTTTGTGGGTCGTCTGTCTGGCTCCGACCGGGTCTGGTCTGCCTTTTGGCCGTGTCACGTAATTAAGCGGTTTTATTTGCGGCTTTGCCGCACATTAATTGGTCATGTTAAATGTAAAAATTCATTTTCGCACAAAAAATAAACGCGAAACGTTACCATAAATGAAATATATTGACGTTTTTTTCGCCCAGCTAGTATATATATTTCAGCATTTATGAAAATGATTCTGTAGTGGATTATAGATGAAGTGGACTGTGAACTGTTAGTTGTGTTTTGTCAGGCGGCGGTCGTATCTCTGTCTCTATCTGTATCTGTATCTGAGAGGTTATTTTTTTATCGCTTGCCACTTTGTGGATTTAATTTTTCGCGTATTGTCGGTACCAATCCGACCAATTAGTGTGTTGTGACAAAAGCAATTGGAGAAGCTGTCTGCACAGCCAAGGGTTATTCAGTTAGACAGTGATTTCATATATATATTTTTCCCCCCTGATTTTCCACTGATTGCACTTTGTTCAATGTGTTGAAGCAATCACAGTGCAATGTCTTTTAATTATCGATGACTAACTAGTAGAGATAGTAGTTTTACCAGAGGGAGAGAAAGATATTGAAAAGCAATTAATAACCTATCAAGTTTATCCTTGTTGACTTTATGTGGTTGTGATTTTGTAGGGTTTTTAAACCCTCAATGAAAGTATGACCTCTAATTTCTAAGGTACCAAATTCAGTGTTAATTTGTTCCATCAAGTACCATAAATTTTCAACCAATTAAATTATCAAAGCCCAAGCTCCACCCCAGAATTGTAATATGAATCTCTATGCGTTTCCCTTACCTTTGCCCCCAAACACTGGCCAACATCTAGACAGCACCTATCACCCGGGAACACCCCGTAGACCCCCCTTAACCAGCCACAAACACAACCACAGCCACAGGCAAGGGGGGCTTCGGCTAAGCCAGTGGATATGGCCAAAGGAACCGGCCTCGCGATTATCCACACACAGTTCATCGACGAAGGCGAGCGAGTGGCTTTAACATAAACTTTTTCCATTTTCCTTCGAGGCCATAAAAAATATGGATAAGGGACAGGCAGCACACGGAGAGAGGGGAAGGACTTTCGGGGCCTTGGCCCCGATGTTAGAAGGAGATTTGGGCGCCGGCCTTTTTCCGGATTTCTTTTGCGATTTTCCCAATCATTTTCGGCATTTTAATGCATGGCAGGGCGGAAAAGCCTACAAGGCACAGGACGACGACGGCAGCGGCAGCTCTCTCCTGCAAACGTGTATCAAAGTTGATTATCGTGGAATATTTTTCAGCATGGATTGAGCCAGAGATTTGTGCTTGCGGCCTGACCTGATTTGCGGCCCCGAGAAAAACCTAAGCCCTGGGATTTTCGCCTAGATTGCCCTCCCAATCCCACCTGCTGTGCCGTTCGTGTGCCAATAACTTTCATGATGAACTTGTTGAGGAAAAGTTCCCAGTTTCCGTTTGAAGTTCCTTCTTTTTGGGTTAGGTGTGGGGTTTTTTTCGGGGGAGGGGAAATGCAACTTTAATGGCCACGAAAACAATAAACGCTTAATGGAAACGCGGGGCCAAGATGGCGACGTTGGCAAGGTGCTCGAAATTGTGTGTTGAAACGGAAGCGGAAATCATATGGCAGCGCGGCACTCGAACGCCCCCGCACAAACACATCCACAGCTGCAGCTGCCATAAAGGTGATTCGCTTTTATGTCCAGCGTGGGATAGGATGCAGTGAGAGAAATTAGTGTTAACTAAGAAATGAAGAAAATTAAAATTAAAGGAGAGGGACTTACTACTGCCTTCTATTATCAAGTTCGGTGCTTACCAAACATAAAAACCCTTGTAAATTGGTAGCTAAATTTTATAAAAATATAAATTTATTATTTATTCGTCCTACTTGCTGTAACGAAATTCATAATATAGTTTTTTTTTTAATTTTATTTTTATATTCCCAAATAAAATTTCTAAAATTCAAAGAAAATCTTAATTTTTCAGTGTAAAAAAATGTGAAATAGCGAGGTAAACTTCCGCCTCCTTTCGCACACGCAAAGGACTCCCAAAAATAAACGCATTAGGTTTTCGGAATTGGAATTGCGGTTGCAGCTGCCGGCAGAAGCCGAATGCCCAACAAGTCATAAATCAAACACGTTTAATTAAACTTTACGCACGGGGCTTCCCCCGCCGAGCGCCATTTACAGCATCTTCCCTCGGATCCCTCACGCTTTCCATTTCCTCGCTGAAAGAAGAAACTTTTTGACTCGGGCACTAAGTAAAAATGCAATTAGAAATGCCAGAACGCTGCAGGACTCGGAATGGAAAAGCGGCGATCTGTGGAAATGGCCGCCTCCCGCTTTGACTTTCGGTCACGTGGCGGTACGTGCATAACGATTACTTGCACTGCCGGAATGGTAGTCTCGCCCCAAGTGCCCTTAACTTTAAGGTTCTCGAGCATTCGGAGGAGGTGCTATCACCAAGATATGGCAGGCATTGCCACCAGCTGCTCCTCGGTTTGTTAAGTGCGCCAAGAAAACAACCAAAAATTCGGCAATCACGTTTAATAGCAACTATATTTTTTAGGGGTTTCGATTACAGATTTTGGTTTGGCAATTTGGAAGGACATTTAAACGGAAAGGCAAGGAAATTATAGCCAAGAGCATTAGGTTCAAAAGAGTGCTTAAGAAAAATGGATGTTTTGGCTCAGAATATTTAAGAGAAGCTGAACTGTTTTCTATATTCAAGTTCTTAGTCAAAGAAGTAGCTAAAAAATAAATAAGAAAAAAATATTAAAGATACATAATTTTCTTTGATTTTAGATTGTAACTTAAATCTTTGTTCCTAAACCTACAGAACCAACTCGGATTGCCCCTCATTAATCATTATTAATCAGCTAACAAATTAAGAGCAAATCTTTGGCATATTTAAAGCCCATTTCCATCAGTTTTTCTTCCCCGCTCTCTCTCTCTCTCAAGACAATCAAAATATTTATCAAATTGGTGAAGGAATCCGATTATATAATGAGAATTCCGCAAGTTTCTTTCGAGCTTTCGCTCCGTTCTGCTTCCATTTCATTTGGTATTTCCCAAAAGAAGCCACAACTTGTTAAAAGCCGCACACACAAATGCACTGGCAGAAAATGTGAATTATGTGGCGGACGAAATGTTTTCTCGCCTTGCGCCACCTTCTTCCGTCGCCTTCTTGCAGTTATCACTCGCCACTCAAGCCGCGGCAAACGCTACCAAAAAAGGCCACCACCTATAAGCCACCCAACCACCCAGCGGCTGTCATTGCGAAGGAAATCACGCAATAAACTAGCGGCGAAAACAAAACTTTAACTACTTTTTCCGCTGGCCGCAGAAACTCAGTGGGAAAACTTTTTTGAAACAATACAATTTATATTTATGCGCCGAGGCGACGGCGATGACAATGCGGGATAGGAAAAGGACGGGGGCCTGGAAAATTGGGGTGAACGTGGGGGTGGGCACCACGGACCACGGACGACGGACGACTGACCCAGAAAGTGGGGCGGCGGCCAAAAGAAAATGCTGGCCAGCATTTTGGCCAAGCGCAAAGAGGAGAGCCAAAGCAGGAGAGTTTATTTTAAGTGTTGAAAATAACTTGACCCACTTCTATGCTCTACTCTCCCCTGGCCCTGGCCTGGCCCGGCCTGATCCTGGTGTTGATAACTGTTTTTCCGGACCCCCCACCCCCGCACCATCCTGGAAAACTTGTCCATGTCCATTCGGGGGGCTCAATGTTGAACGAAGCTTAGTCCGAAACTATTGCCAAAACTTTATAACGAATTAATTGCATTTTAAGGGCATGCAAGAACCAGGGATGCAAGAAATATTCCAAATTTTACATTCAGCTCAGTGGAGTGTAATAGGTTTCGGTTCTCTCTACTAATTTTGGCCTTAAAAGGACGAAAATGTCATCGTTAAAATCTAATTACAGGATAAATTCAGAGACTAGAACTAGTCAAAGAAGGTATTCATAAATTAGTTGTGTGAATATTGCTGGAAAACTTTGAAAATGTTTTAATATTTAGACATTAAACCTTCAGCTGCTCTTTGTTTAATTATAATTTACAATTTTAACAGGTTACAAAGCACTATGCCACTTAGCAAAGTTTGACTGTGTTTTGGAAAATAATTTAACCAGCAAAGTTGGCAACTAAATTGCCATTTTCAACGGTTGCTGCTGACTTGGCAATACACGAGTATTTTGGGGGCAACATTTTCATAATTTTCATTTCTGTTTATTGCTGTCAAAGGGTTAATTAAATCGGTCCAAGGGGAGAGGGAGGGCGCTGCCATGTGGAGCGTTTGTTTGCGCAACAAACTTGCCCAGCTTGCTAATTAGTTGCCAAAAGAAATCGTATTTGTTCTCGTTTTGTGGTCTCGGCCATGTCACAATCACGAGAGCACACAGCCTGCAATCGATACACAAAACCTTGGCCAATTAACCCCATTCCCAGGGGGCTCCTCTACAGCCAAAAACAATATACAATGGCCGGGACGAAGAAGTGGCTGGCTGGCAGTGAAGGAAGAATGATGGAGTAGAGTAGAGCTCATAATGACCCGCAATCCTTTCAGTCCAAATGAAAATTCCCCAGCCGTGCGTATAATTGGAATTAATACCAAAAAGCTAGGGAATATCGAGCCGGGCAGAGTGGGGTTAAGAAGGCGCGCCGTGAGTGGGTTAAGCAATCGGATAGTTTGTGGGCCCCGCAGGACAGATTTAATGACCAAAATCCAGCTCGGGGCGGGCTCTCCTTCCCGTCTTCTAGGCTGAAAGCTTGATTAAATTTGATTTGTCAGCCTACAAAAGAGGTCTCACTGTACGGGGATTACTGTGCACAGAGAGAAAAGCGTTGTTAGAAGCGTAAGCTTTATACGATTTGAAATGTACCTGTCACAGGAGTTGTCTGACTTAAAATCCTTCTTTATGTATTGTAGAAATGAGAGTAAGGGCACAATGCACCGAAAAGCTGAAGAATAGCGATACATAATAAATAAATATAAATATAATAATATAAATAAATATAAAGAATAAACATTAAATACAATTATTTGATATTTATTATGAACTTTATAGATAATTTCTCTAAGTGCACTAAACACATTTTCTGTGTTTTTGTGTACCTTTGTGTGTGGGCAGCCTGATGGGGCTTATTGAAATTATCTGGGTTGAATTAATTCGCTTCTGCTTCGGGCCCGAGTAAATATATTATGATTTTTGGCAACTCCGGAGACCCCGCATACATACATACACATATTTATTTATGTATTTATGTGCATATAATCAAGCAATTCACCTGGCTCCATTCCTATTGCCCAAGAAGTCTCACTTTTCTTCTTCTTCTTCCTTGCATGCTATTGGCGGCTTTGTTATTCCTTCGCAGCGTTCGAAAACACATTTGATTAATGGCTTTTAATATTTAATAACTGTTATGGCATGCGGCAAGCAATTAAGCGCACAAAAAACACCCGTGCACGGACAGGCGATGCGTAATTAAAGAAAATAAAGCATTTTTCGCGGAGAAACACATGCGGCACGATCGATTTCATCAGCAGAGTTGCCAGATGGCAGGTGATCGCGCCACAAGGGACAGTGTTTTCAGTGTTGTGTAACGGCATGGAACAGCAATTCAAGGAAGCAAAGTTTATTATTGTTTTATTTGTTTATAATAAAATTGTAGTTTTTCATATTAAATTAAAGACTTTACTTATGTTTCTGTGTAAACTCAGTGTCTTTCTTCCACTATATTCTTCAAATCAAACTGAACAAGCACCAGAACCTGCACTAAAACGAAGAAAAAGTAAACCAAACTCGTTTGTTTATTAAAAACAAAGAGGCCGCAAACTTTGTAGTTTGCAGGATGACAACGTAGATGATCCGAGAAGAGCTCCAGCTGTAAACATAATTATTAGTAAGTTATATCTAAAACTACATCTGAAAATACCTGCAAATGAAACTCCCTTTTAACCAGTTCTAGGTCACTGAATTCTCGCAATATATCCCCCATTTTGGGGCCACTTCTTCGGGTTATGTCGTCCACGACATCCATGAGTAAGACTGCACTCCAGTAATGCGTAACTACTACCAATTGTCCCACGATTTTGGTGTACACAGAGGTTTCTATAGAATCACTTCCGAACTGAACACCATGATACACCAGATTCACGTTTGTCACAAACATTTTCAGTAGCAGTAGAGCTATTGGCAGGTCAAAAATGGCAAAAACTTCACGGATCAGTCTCTGATTTTCGGAATATAGCTGGAAGAGATTTCGCAGATTCTTCTGGGATCTCCTTGCCTTGCCTCCGGAAAGGACCAAGCAGTTACGCTCTTCGTGATGCAGTGAGAGAGACAGATCCCTAAGGGCCAGATGCACTCTCTCGTTTTGCCAGTGGAGGATCAGCAGGATCACATACAGGGCCGCCGTCATGATGACAATATAGGTGAATTGCAGGATGTGCACCACAATCATGGTGGTATTGCTGAAGCTCTGATCCGTGTCTATTCGAGTCAGGAGCAAAATGGCCACCAGGACACTTAAGTTCAGGACAAAGAAGTACTGGCCCAGCAGCCCGCGAATCCTCTTTCTGACCCTGGAATCATCGCCCATCTTTTTGCACTTCTGGCATAGATTAAATGCCCTTTCAGCCATTGCAAGGAGCTTCTTTCGCTTCGTCCACGTCATGAAACCACCGGAAACCATGGCAAAAATGCGAGTTATGTTGGTCAAGTTGAAAGCCCATTGGAGAACCAGATTCTTGCTCATGTAGCTCTCGTCGTACATGTACTGGGGAAATGTGAAGGGCAACAGGATCAGGAGTACTGCATGCAGGCACGCCGTGTAAATGAGGTAGCGTCTCTGCCAGGAGCCCCGCAGGAACTTCCTCTTTCTTAGCAGAGCAGGCATCAGGCCACAACCTGCTCCATAGAAGTAGAAGAGCTTCAGCAACATGACTGCTTCACCGACGAGCAACGACTCACGACTGTCTGGCAATCCATGGAAGCTCCTACCGCTATCTTGCGGAATATCTGATGACTGATGCCATCGCCCTCAATTAAATTAAAGTCTTTCCCAGCCCGAAGACCGACCAGTAGTCCGGCGACCCTAACGCCAACATGTTGCACCCGAAACTGTGTCGCGTTCTGAACTTTGTCCACTATCATGCCGTATTCTTCGGCTTGATGGGCACTACCCTGAGGATACGCTCGCACAGGAGAATCATCCGCTTGGAGAAGGTCTCCTGGACCTACCTAATCTACAGCTTGGTCATAGCGACTGGCTTGTTCCTGAACATCTACTTTGTGTTCCCCCAAGTAATGCTGGATGGTTACATCAAGTACAACATCGTCCTCCAGTGGAACTTCTTTGTGCAGATTGCCCTGCAAGTAATGGTAATTTTATGCTGCTACGGAACCATTTGGCTGAAGCGCAAGGATATCATTGAATTCTACAAGGAATCGCTGATTTACTGGAGGAAGTATGAAAAAATAATGAAGATTACAGTGGATCAAGAGGCGCTCAGAGAGCTGCAACTGTCGCTGGCCAGGATAATGTGGCAAATAGTGTTTGTTTTGTATTCGTACTTCTTCTTCAATTCGCTGGTTCAGTACCAACTGCTAGGTGTCATTAGCCCATATAGTTTATTGACTTTGGCTGCCAGACTGTCCCATTCCTTGCACTCCCTGGCAGTTAAAGTGGGCTTCTACGGAGTCCTTATACTGCTAGATCACCAATTTGGCGTCATCAAACTGGCTTTAACAGCCCTGCACAAGAAGAGCAGCAAGAGGAAATGGAAAACCCTGCGTGCCATAGCCGCAATGCACTTGGAAACCCTACAGCTGGGCAAGACGGTATTCAAACTTTACGATACAGCTAATGCCACCTTGTTCCTGAATATGTTTATGAGTACCATGACTATCCTGTACCATGCTGTCCAGTACGGCAACAGAAGCATCAAGTCCGACGGTTGGGGCATCGTTTGCGGCAACGGATTGGTTGTCTTCAACGTCTGGGGAACCTTTCTGCTGATGAACATGATGGACAGAGTGGTGAGCTCCTGCAACAATGTGGGCCAGCAGCTGAAAGAGTTCAGCGATCTTCCCAAGGTTAGCGGGAAATTCCAAAGGGAGGTGAGTTTTTCATTTATTTTATTTTTGTACTTACTTTAATTATATTTCTCCTCAGTTGGATGACTTCTCAATGGAGCTGAGACGCAATCACTTGGTCTACAAAATCTGCGGAGTTGTGGAACTGGACAAGCCTGCTGGCCTTACTTATATAGGCTCGATCCTGAGCAACATCATCATTCTGATGCAGTTTGATTTAAACCGCCAGCGAAGGCCAAACCAAAGTCAGTCCTTTATTCACTTGCCCAGAAATAAAACGGAGTTTTAGGATAAGAATAGTTAAAGTTCAATATTATTTAACATGAATATAGCTGGTTTTGAACCCAAATATACTCCTAAAGGCTTTGCCTGTACATTTTTGAAGCTGCTATATTATTTATTCTTTAAATCAAACTGAACAATCACCAGTACCTGCACTACAACGTAGAAAAAGTAAATTAAACTCGTTTGTTTATTGAAAACAAACAGACCGCAGACCTTGTAAGTTGCAGGATGGCAACGTAGATAATCCGAAAAGAGCTCCAGCTAAAAATATATTTATTAGTAAGATATATCTAAAACTACACTTGCTAATACCTGTAAGTGAAAATCTCTCTTCAGTGCTTCCAGGTCATTATATTCACGCAAAACGTCCCCCATTTCGGGGCCACTTCTCCGGGTTATGTCATCCACAACATTCACTACCAAGACTGCACTCCAGGAATGTGTAATTACCACCAAGTGTCCCAGGAGTTTTGTGTAGCGTGATACCATTACAGAGCCATTGGTGTACACCACCGTGTGATAGACCATGTTAAGATTGGTCACCAGCATTTTTAGCACCAAAAACACTATGGGAATATTGAATGTCTGGAAAACTCTACGCAGCAGGCTTCTATTCTCCGAATAAAGCTGGTAATAATTCCGCAACTCTGTCAGGGAGCTGGAACAACGCTCTTTATGGTGCAACCTGAGGCAGAGATCCTTGAGTGCAAGGCGCACCCGCTCGCTCTGCCAGTGGAGGACCAGAAGGATCACATACAGACACGCCATCATAATGACCACATAGCCATATTGCATAATCTGTACTAAAATCAGTGAAATGTTTCTGAAACACTGATCCGTTTCGATTCTAATTAATAGCAGCCAGGTCACCAGAATCGTGAAATTGGCCACAAAAAGCTGCTGTCCGAGTAGTCCTCGAATCCGTCGCTTTAGGTGCGTATTCCCAGATGCATTTGCTAGTTGCTGACACTTCCTGCAATGACCCAATATCTCTTTGCACAATTTCAGGAGCGCCTTTCTCTTGATCCACGACATAACTCCTCCCGAAATCATGGCCGAGATGCGGGTCACACTCGTCACACTAAAGAACCATTCCAGCACTATGTTTTCAGTGATGTAGCTCTCCTGGTACATGTACCGGGAGAACGAAAAGGGTACCAGGAGTAGCAGCACTCCGTGCAGGCAGGCCGTGTAGATGAGGTACCATCGTAGCGGCTTTCCGCGCAGAAACTCCCTCTTAGCCAGAGGAGCAGGCACCAGGCCGCAGACTACTCCATATAGGTGAAAGGACTTCAGCAACATGTGTGCCGCGGACCAAGGACGACTCGCAACTGCTGGTCAATCGATGGAAGCACCACTATCCTGCGGGAAATCGGATGCCCCAGCGTTGACAACTTATCGTCCTCCCAGCGGACCGTGACAGACTTTCACGTAATTAATTCAAAGCTTAACCAGTTAGCCGTCGACCTTAACCCGAACATGTTGCATCCGAAACTGGGTCGCTTGATGAACTTGGTTTACTACCACGCCGTACTCTTCGGCCTGATGGGCACCACCCTGGAGATTCGTTCCTATGGAAAAATAGTGCGCCTGGAGAAGGTCACCTGGTTATACCTGGTCTACAGCTTCTTCATAAGCAGCTTCATGTTTTTCAACATCGTTCTCATGTTGCCCACAGCTTTGTTGGATGGATACATCAAGTACAACATCATCCTCCAGTGGAACTTCTTTGCCATGATTGGCTTGCGTTTGCTGGCTATTGTAGGCTGCTATGGAACCATTTGGCTGAGGCGCCAGGACATCATTCAGTTAAGCAAGGACTCGCTGGCCTACTGGAGGAGATATAGAAAACTATTGAAGCTTAAAGTGAGCAAGAGGGAGCTCAAGGAGCTTCAGATATCCCTGGCCAAGGTGATGGGCCAGAAGGTGTTTGTTCTCTACTCCACCATTCTCTGCTCCATCGTGGTGCAGTTCCAGCTGCTGAGCGTGATCAACAAGCACAGTCTGTTGGCTCTGGCCGCCAGATTCTCGCATTTCCATCACTTCCTGTCTGTCAAGGTGGGCTTCTATGGGATGCTTCTGCTGCTGGAACATCAATTCAAAGCTATTCAACTGGCCTTAGCCGCTCTTCACAAGGAGAAGGGCGGCAGGAAGTGGAAGACCATACGGAATTTAGCCGCCATGCACCTTGAAACCCTACAGCTGGCCAGGAGAGTGTTTAGTCTGTATGATCTGGCCAATGCCACCTTGTTCCTCAACATGTTCATGACCACCGTCAACATCCTGTACCATGCCGTCCAGTACAGCAATGAAACCATCAAGACCGATGGCTGGGGCGTGATCTTTGGCAATGGCCTGATCGTGTTTAATGTCTGGGGAACCTTTCTGCTAATGAATATGCTGGACAGGGTGATGAGCTCCTGCAACAATGTGGGCCAGCAGCTGAAGGAGTTCAGCGATATACCCAAGGTCAGCGTGAGACTTCAAAGAGAGGTAAGTGGTGAGTTTATTTTATTTTCTTAGTTATTTTCATATTGTCTTCCCTCAGTTGGATGCCTTTGCCATGCAGCTGAGACGCAATCGCTTGGTCTACAAAATCTGCGGAGTTATGGAACTGGACAAGCCCACTGGGCTGAGATACATTGGCTCGATCCTGAGCCATGTCATTATCCTGATGCAGTTTGATTTAGGGCGGCAACGACAGCCAAACTATCAGCATCAGTATCTCACGCATTTGGTGAGGAACAAAACGCAGTCTTAGGGGAAAGAATAAGTTTGAATTTAATTGAATTTAAAGCTGTAGTTACTTGTTTACTTGTTTCTACATGGTTTGAATCCTAAATATTATTCAGATATTTAAAACACACTAATTATAGTGAAGTTAAGGGATATGGGAATACCTTGAGATGAAAGCTAAAAATGTTTATTAAGAGTTTATGGTTAGCCAAAGCTTTTTTCTAGCGGATAACTTGGACAACTCTCCAAATACAAACGTTTTATAGCGCATCTTCTGCAAGCAAAGGATATTAAATGACACAAATATTATAGCAAAGCTCAGAAAACTTAAAAAGTTTACTTTTCATTCTTAAAGTATATTTTACGAAGGATATAAAACTGTAAGCTACAGAAATATTACTCAAAAACTCCAACGAAAGATATTTTTTACAGTAAAGTATATTTCAGGAACTTGAATAATTTTAAGAAGTAATAACTACGTTTTTGTAAAGTTTAAGCGATCAACCATATATCCTGTAAGCTATCTGGTAGAGAACCATGACATTGGTGATCATCGATGCGGACATATTGTTAACTGTACAATTGCTCATGTCGAATAAACCAGCGATATGAAGACGCCTTACGCGCTGAGGATGCAGCTGCAGCTTCCGATTGAGATAGAAAAGTGACATTTCCAACTTAAAAAAAGATTAAGAAATTAATTCAAAACATTTTATAATCTCCCAAGAACTCACCTGCCTAGAGAACATCTTTCCGTGTCTGTTCTTAAGCCCATCATCCGAATAATTCACATACCAAAGCTTGACCACTCTATCCCGAAGCTCCAACCACTTGGAGCGGTTTGTCTCACAGACGGAAAACTGCATCAGGACCTCTATGTGATGGGTGAGAAACAGGACAGCATACATGATGCCCTTGTAGACATTATAGTTCTTGTCAAAGGACAGGTAAATCCACAACCGAAACAAGGTGGCTATATTGAAAACATAGGTCGTGAGCAGGTTAAACAGTATTTGCCATTGGAACAACTCCAAGAGCTCCCGGAGAACCGAATCCAAGTGAAGGCAGCGCCTCCAAAGCCTCCGCCAGGCGGGCAGTATTTGCCTGAGCCCCATCTCCCTGGGAAGACCCCTTCTTTCAGGTAGAACCTCTAGATCCTGGATCATTTCCTCCACCTTCTGGGTCATGTTTGTCAGCAACCAATTCCCCGCCACCTGGACCATGTACACGGTCAAGTCCACATAGATCACCAGGAGGAGCATGACCAGACAGTACACGATGGACGCCCTGTAGTATGGGAGCAGGATTTCCCTTAGCTTAGAGTCCCCATCACAGTGCACCACTGAATCCCGTGCGACGAGCTGCTGCGTTAGAATCACGAACCTTGAACTGGTCAGCAGGACCTTCCACAGAGTCTTTTTCCGGCAGTCATTGCCCAAGGCAAAGCGGAATTTGTGCAGCAAACCCATCAAGTTATTTCCCAGCCGCTGCAGACGGCATCTTTGGATCCAAATACTGCCCATGAGGAGCACCAAGGAGGACAGCTTGGTCAGGGCCACCACGTTGTAGACCACTCCGAACATTCCCATATCGGGACACTTGTATAAGTTGCCGGTGAGCAAGGCGAGGGCGAAGGGAAGGATCAGCACATAAGCCACATTCAGCAGGAGGCAGTAGAGCACAGTGGGTACATGGTTGAGGACGAAGCGCCGCTCCTTGAAGGTGTAGTGGAGGTTGCAGAGGCCAATCAGGCGACTCACTTGGAAGTAAAACCGCAACAGAGACAGCTCGCCCATGCTGTTGGAGGCTTAAACAGGAACTGAAGGTGGAAATTGCTGGACAACTGCAAACTAAACGGTCCCCTGGGAGCTTGGTAAAAGGATAAATATGCCAGGACATGCAACGGGGGCTTCGGTTAACTAGAAATCGTTTATCCTTGGCCATTAGCTTGTTTATATTACCAAGGATTTCTAAATAAGGTCAAGGATTACATAAAACATTAAAATAATAAGTAATAGTATAAAATTCGATATATATTTAAATTTGGAAAATAATCAGGTTAACTTACTAAATATTTAAATCAAAAATCTAAAGACTTTAAAGTATTTTACAGAAATAATAGGGAAGCTATAACTACAATTTGTTTGCCTAAAAAATAACAAAATATGCGGGTTAATAATTTCAAAGTGTGTAAATTCGATAAACGACTATAATTATCATCAATTTAGCTTTCTAATATACAACTAAATAAACTATAAACGCAACGAAAGAATGGCTCATGCTTTCCAAAGAGTATTTTAATTTGCAACTAGCTAGAAAGCAAATCAAAGACTCCTCACGTTCGTACTTATCTTAAAAATGTTTCATTTATTTCCACTATCTTTTTCGCTTTGCAGTTTCAATTTGTTTTCTCAGTTTGTTTGGTTTGTTCTTATCAAAATACCGCAGGTTTAGTTTGGGGAGTCGATGTTGCCTTATCTTTATAGGTAGACGGTAGTTAGTTGTCGCTTTAAAATGTTAGCTACCGCAACGAATGGATTGCTGATGCCGAATGAAGCGTTGTCCTAGGCGTTAACTAGAAACTAATTGTAAATTCAAGCACATTACATACATAAAATCACACAACAATCGCGGCGGCACTCGCTCTGACTTCGTTGTAGGTTGGGCTCACTACTAACTATGTGGGAATATACACGCAGTTGAGTTATTAGCTGGACTAAAGTGGGTTGCTTTCAAGGGGCTATTTGGCTTTT
Organism: Drosophila watanabei; assembly: GCA_008042575.1. Taxonomy (NCBI): domain Eukaryota; kingdom Metazoa; phylum Arthropoda; class Insecta; order Diptera; family Drosophilidae; genus Drosophila; species Drosophila watanabei. The sequence goes on from VNJS01016385.1 coordinate 24,917, forward strand.
AGATAAATTCACTTTAGTTTTTTGTTAGGAGAATATAAAAAGGTTCCAGCGACTTGCTCTTGGAATTGCTATCAAAAAAGAGTGCTTTCCTCTCCCCAACTAGAAATCACACCCACCTTAATTCAGCTAACTCTATGACCAAGTGGAGGGATGATCAGCACTCCACTTGCTTCAGATTTAGCACAATTGACTACTATAGCTAAGGAATTAAGCCCGCTGCTTACGCCACAATGTGACTGTTCTTGTTCAGATCGGTGAGCAGCTCGGCGTCCAGATCCTCGGCCTCCAGCAGGTCGCCGTTCAGCGAATTCGGAATGCTAGTGGACAGGACCATGCCTCGACCTCCGCCGCTGCCCATGCCTATGGAGATGTCGTCGGGCGGGGAATTGCGACGCCGCTCGCGCTCTCTCACTATATGCGGCGCCTCATTGAACTCGTCTAGCTCATCCATGCCTGGCATAATGGAAGACTTTATACAAACGAACTTCTATAGATATTTAAGGGATACTCACCTGCATATTTGGTGCCTGCCAGGAGCAGATATTGACCCGCTCTGTGCGGCCACAGCAGACCCGTCATCACACAGTAGGCCATGCAGTCCGCCGAGTTGGTAATACCCTGCAATAGCTTGTAGCGCCACATGGGGCTGACCTGCAGCGCAACGATGGCCACGATGGGCAGGTAGATGAACCACACCAAGCTGGAGGCGCCGAGGTGCAGCAGGAAGTCCAGCTTCTTGCTGGAATGCTCGTACTTCATGGTGTTGCGCAGCTCGTACAGGAACCACATCATGAAGGAGGTGCTGTGGGGGTAGGGAACTGTTTATAACAACGCGTTTGGAGTTTGAGGAATGCAGGAAGCTCACCGCAGAATCAGGACTATCCAGCCGGGCCAGGTCTGGTACTCGTCTATGTCAGAGACAACATCCACCTCCGTCTGTAGAAAGAAAAAAGAAGTATTTGAAGTTAAGATTTAGATCCCAGACTACGCTAGTCAGAACTCACCCTATCCCAGATGTACAAGAACACGTGGAACGCGCAGTATGGCACCCAGATGGACATGAGGATGATCCACCCCGTTCTGCTTATCTGCTGTCTGGTCACAGCCCATCCCTTAGCTAGCAACAACAGGATAAGCATGAAGCTGGTGCGGCTCAGTATGTCCAGCACATCGCCCGCCGCCTGCAGTCGCGGCTCTCCCACGCCATTGGCCGCATAGTGAATGAGGTGAGCAGTGATCAGCGCCAAGCTAACAAACTCACTGAGCAGACTCAGCGTGAACAGCTTGGTCACAGGATGCTTTTGCCGTCGCACCGCGTAGATCTGCATGGGCAGGAGCACGATGTAAACCAGCAGGAAGATGAGGTACATCTCCAGCAGATTCTGCTGGTCGTACGAGTACTGATAGGTCAGCGGATGGGCCGCCGAGTGATTCGGATGGATGTTCACCAAGTGGATGTCGTAGTTGAGGATGTTCAGGAGCTTGCTGCTCTGGTTACTCAGTCGCGGGAGGCTCTCGTGGGCATGCCACTGGCAGGTAGTTTGGTTCTGGTAACAAGCCACCAGGGAGAGGTACCAGAATCTGGGGAAAGAGAGTTACGTTAGTGATTTTTATAGATTAAGTTATTAAAAGGTAAATTAATTCTTTTGTTTAAACAGTGATAAAGCAAGTAAAAATTGACTTTCTGGCTTTTGCTTGTATTGAAATTCAAGCAGATAATGCATTTATCTTGAAAGGAAGTTAATGTTGTTAAATTTATTTCAGAAATAAACAGATAACGTGATTTGTAATTTTTTTTTTACAATGAACATTATCAGGCTTTGTTTACAAACAATTTCTTCTGTGTAAATCATTAAATTATATACAAACTCACCTCGGTTCCGCCTCCAGATTGATGACATAGGTAAACTGCGATCCTGGCACCACATTGCCCGGCGCATCCTCATCGCTGCACAGCTCGCCCCTCGGACAGGGCACGTGCCTCAGGAAGTCCCTCTTGGCCCTGGGATTACACCTGGAATCGTAGGCAATCCTCTGCAGGCGCGAGAACATCCCAGAGCAGGCCACCTCCCGGCTCCTGTTGTTCCGATTCCCGTAGAACTCCACAAAGGTGCTCCTGTCTAGGACAACCAGAGTCAGGGGCGCCGCGTACTTGTCCGGCGAGGTGACATTGCCGTAGATGTAGCCGTAGGCATTCCTCCGCTGCGGATCCGCCTTGTTGAAGCCAAACTTGACCAGGAACTGGAAGAAGTCGGCCGTCTGGAACTGGCCGCTGATGTGCGTGGCCTCGCTGCCGCCCGGCAGCAGCAGGACAAAGAGCAGGGCAAGAAGCAGACCCAAAAAGCAAGTCCTGCGATGTGCAAACATTTCGTCGCCTCTTATCAGTGTTTTTCTCGTCACTTCCTCCTCGCCTTCGCTGTCGCCTTTCACTGCCGCCGCCGTTGAGTGCGCCTCGCTGGCACCTTGACCCTCTTGCCAAGGTGGCGCTTTTTGCATTGCTCTGCAGCTTGCAACGCTGTTTATTTCGCCTAAGTCTATTTTTGTATATTCTTTTTTGTTTTGTTGGAAATTTCCACAAAAACCCCTTCTCCAGTTTGTTGTTTTTGTTTTTTCCCCTTTTTCTGTAGTGTGACCAGGTTGCTAATACTAGCCAGTGTTGCCAATATAGCTATTTGCCAGCTATATTTGGCTATATAGCTGGTCTCAGGCAGTTGCCAGAGTGGCCAGATCAGCAAAATGGCAAAGTTGTGATCTAGTGCTGGGTAGAGCTTGGAAGGAAGGCGATATACCGATGTGAATGTGTGCAGCACTGCAACTAGTCACATTAGAACCTGTAAACCCCTTATGAATGCACGGTTCTGCATCGCTGGTCGCTAATAAACGAAAAGTCTTGCAGCGCCCGGGCTCGAAACTAAAAAGTCTGACAGTGCCCGGGCTACTCAGCATCCAGTGCTGCCCATCTAGGTTTTTATAACTATCTAGCAAAGTTTGCTACCTTTTGAGCCCAAGTTGCTTTATAATTACGATAGATGGCGCTAACTAGTTATTGCGGCGAATAATAAATTTCAAACATTTTGAAAACATTTTGAAAAATAACAAATAGCATTTTTAAACTAACAATAAAATTTTAATTACTTAAAAGTAATTTACTAAGTTATTATTTAAAAATCTTTAAGTAAGTTTTACAAATGCTAGTTTCTTTCTTAAAAATAACATGAAAAAGTTTTTTGCTGTAAATCCAACCCCTTTTCGAACATTATCCACACATTATCAAGGGCTTATCATGGTAATTTATCAATTCCCCAGTGAAATTTGCAACAAAAACCCGGCAATTTTCTGGGCTTAACTATGACAATGGAAGGTTCTTTAAAAGAAAAAAAAGTAACCAAAAAGTAGTCTCCATCTTCACTCACAATGCCAATGGCAATTTTTTAACAATAAATTTCAATAATTCCGTAATTTATGCGTTATGAGAAAATGAGGAACGACGACACCCCTTTTCAACAGCCCCCTCGAAAATAACACTTCAAAGTGCAAAGTTTGGCTCCAAAAAATCATCCCTTTCGCTTTTATTCATTTAAAATGCAGTCCCCGGCGATGGCGAGAATATTCTCGTGTGGATTGTGGTTTTCCCTCACCTTTCCCGCTTTCCCCCAAACACCAAAGGTGCAAAAACACACACACACACACACATTTTGAGAAATCCTTTGAGATTTGACTGGAAGCGAGGGGTGGTTTTTTTTTTTTGCATAAAAAAATATGAAGCCATTGAAATGTAGATTTTGCCATTGTTACGCCCAGATGAGAAGTTTGATTCTTCGAGCAGATCTACTGGAGCTTAGCAGCAAGTAATATTTCCCCCGATGACCCAGTTTACTCGACCATTTCCCACTCATTTATTGATGACGCGACAGAATCGAATGAAGTTGGAAGAAGCAAGCATAAATTCATGAGCTTTCTTAGCTATAGTTTTTCGGCATTTATTTGTTGACAGTCACAGTTCACTCAGTTGTGCGAAAAATCAAGACAAATACACCAAGAAATGTGATTGTCAGGGGAGCAGAAGTCAGACTCGAGGCTCTAACCAATAAGGCGCAATAACAGGGGGTATTGGCTAAGAAGAACTACAGGTTTTGGTAAAAGAAATATTAAATTTGAAAAAAGATATAATGAGAAAGAAGTAAGGGAAAGTCTTGTAGATTTTAGGATATATTTTGTATTATAGGACATCTTTATTTTGAAATAAAACACATAACTTACAGAGGAAACAGGGAAACCACACTAAATTGTAGAATGTATATTAAGTAATTGCAATATTTATTTCTTTTAATAAAAATATTAAAAAGGCCTGAGGAGTTTTGCACATTTTAAAGCATTTATTTATAATGTCCAATTCAATTTTGTTACAATATTTATCCGTTTTTTAAGTTCTATAAGCCCTATATTATTTTTTATATCAAGTACGCTTATTCCATTATTTGAACTCAATTAAAAACAAATTAATAAATGCCCCACTGTACCATTTTTCCACACAAATAAACAAAGCTACAAGCTAAAAGCTAAATAACTTGCTCTCCACTACAAAATTATTCTTCAAATATTATGAACACACATATAACATGTGAAACAAGACGGAAAAAGTTCATTTCAATGTCTGGCGGAGGACGGACGAGGGACCGACGGGCCCAATAATAAAATCCGACAAGGTTAGCAAAAATACAAAAGGAGCGCAATTTGTCGTCGTCCTGGCCAGGCTCGCCCCCCTCGCCCAGTTTGGAGAAGTAAACAGTTCATGTTCATTGAAATGCCAGCAACGGAACATGGACAATGAAGGTTCAATGATGATGAGGTGGAAAACATTTTTAGGGAGCTTCACAACTTTTCTCGGTATGATTTTCGCCAACTTTGCACAATTGTATTTTATTATTGATTAGGCGAGAGAGAGAGAGAAAGGGAGTGAGAGAGAGATGTTTATGTTTGGCCAATAAAAAGATGAAGCCTGCAGTTGGCGTGATTAGGCAGACTTAAGTGTGGGGGGATATGTCCAAAAGATCGGAGAGATTTGGTTTTTTTATGAGATTATTTTGTACATATTTTATTTGTTTTAAATTTATGTTTTTAAACAATTTTTAAATAATATTTTTAAGAAGCATTTAGATTAGAAGAATAAAAATATAGTAAATTAACAAATATGAAATGAGCATTGCATGTGTACAGATAGAATGAACTAGAATGAATGCTTATAAAATTCATTTTGTCAAAGTTATAAATGTCCAATAAGTTACATAAATTAATATAACTAGCAAGTATTAGAGTTTACTAAGCAAATAATTTAATTAAATATTAATAAGTTTATCCATCATATTATTATACATTCAATTCAATTTTTTAAGCACTAATTCGATGAAAAAACATTCGCCTCACAAATCGAGCCGTGAAATAGTAAATAATTTCCGTGAAGCTCAAGGCGCTGCAGCCCAGGAAGAATCCAACCAGGCCGCCTATATAAACTGTAAAATATATTAACAAATTAATAAAAGAAAGAAAAATCCAGTTAAACAAACCCAAAACTTACCCAAGACATCCGCAAAGGAGAAGAGGACATCCCTGCGGAGTTGCATTTTGGGATAATCAATTATGCCCCATTGAAGATTAGCGCCCAGAAACCAGACACGCGAGCGCTAAGGAGAGTCCCAGGGAAATGTTTAAAATAAAAACAAAATAAATATATAAAGAATACTCTTAGAGATAAGCAACAAAAGCAAAATGCGAACAACATCATCATCATCTATGTACATCATCTGCATCATCATCGTTCTGGTAACAAGGCAAAGTAAGCAAAAATTGTTATTAAATGTAAAAACTTTCGCCGCACACACACAAACAAACACACAGCGCGAAAAAAGTTAAACAAAAACTTTCGGTTGGCCGAAGCCGACGCCGTGCCGCCCCCTTTTGCGAGACCCCGAAAATAATTGCATATTTCAAGGCGCCCAGTTCCTGCAACTTGTGCGCTTATTATTTTTTATAGCCCCGGACTACAATTTTGATGTTTGTTTAAGGCAAAGCGCTCCCGAAATGTTCGTTCTGGCTATTCTCGCGGATTTCCCTCAGTTTTCCGGGCATTTTTCCACTTGAAATGCGCGACGCAGCGTCGTCTGCAGTTGCCACTTAACGAGCACTAGATGGCGCTTCTGTTTGCCATAAACATTTTTACAGTTAAAGTTTACTTTATATATTTTTTAATAGGGGGGACTTGCTTTTTTTCGTTTATTTTTTTAGTATTTTAAGCGGTCGATATATGTATACTTACGTAGGATTGCACAAAGAAGTTGGAGTCATCGCAGTTGGCCAAGCAATTGCAATTGATTTTGTATCTGTCCGATTTGAGGGAGATTATTTCGCCTAAAGGAAGGGGTTTAGTTTGAAAATATTAATAATAGTCTAGAATGTATATAAAATAAAAAAATATGTAGAGAATCGACAGAAGAAACAATTATTTACTAAGAAAATTAGCATTTGGGAATGAACCCATAAAAAATGAGTTCAGTGCGAATAAATTTAGTTGGAATGAACATACAGAATGAACTTGGAATTAATTTAATAAATTGCACTTTTTTGGAATGAAAAGGGAGCAACTAAACGTGAATATTATTAGCATAATGGCAGAAATGTTATATTTTCTAAATAATAAATAAATAATAGAGGAAGAAGGAATATGAATGAATGAGTATATTTAAGATAAAGACGAATGAACAACTTGGAAAATGAACAGGCAGGAAATAGACCCATTTTTCCCCTTATTAATGACACCTTCTAAATTTTCCCCTAATCTTGTACTTCTATTATTTTTTAGACCAACATATGGACTGCTTATAAGGACTTCCTCCCCTCTCTCATTAATATTCAACAAGTTAGTTCCAAAACATTAATCCAGCTTATCAATGTCATCCTGTCAGATAATCTTCCGTCTGCTTGCTGTCCCCCAGCAAATTATTTCCGCCATTCCAATTACGCAACAGGTTGTCCCTGCTCTAGCCTTGACTTCTGACCAACCCCGAGGAAGGAACAAAAATTAAAATATGGTCACGTTCTGGGAAATTTCTATCCATATTTTTTTCAACAACCCAAAAAATTCAAATCGAATTTCCGGGGCTGGCTAAATATTTGCATGTTCGCGGAGGTCGCTGGAAGATGGAAATTACTCACGTTTAATTTTGACCAGGCATTCGATGCCCTCCAGTCCGCAGACCGGCAATTTCCGTCCGTTTCGCACTGGAAATAATAAAGCATAAAGCGGGGAGGCTATAGAGCAGCACTCGAGGAAGACAGATAATCGGGCAAAAAAAAAGTTGCCACTTAAACTACGAGTATTTAAACATTTTACGACCGAATTTGCGCCATAAAACTGGGCGGCAGCCCAGCCAGCGTCCGGCGCATAAAAGTTAACTTTAATGGGGGGCCAATTAAGTGCAACTCTGTGTCCCGAAAATATAATTATACCCACAGCGGTTCCGGTAGAAGTGCGGAATGCAGCCGCAGACCCGCAGAGCGAAAAACATTCTGCACTCGGACAGGCAGAGTCCGAAGCTGTAGATGGGCACGGTCATCATGTCCTCCGCCTCGTAGTTGAACCGGCAGCTACGCTGTTTGGTGTTGAAGCTATTAAATCCGGTAAAGGTTTAATTATATAATTTGGAAAATATTTAATTAAAACTACTCACGCCCTGGCCTCCTCATTGGTGTAAATCTCCAAGGCTATAAGCTCCACTGTCGTGTAATCACTCTCCGGAAAGGTGTACCTCTGCTTCGATATGCTGGGCACATCGCCGGCTCCATGAAAGTACACATCGTAGGCCGTGGAGAGGTTAATGATCTGGGCATAGATCTCACCATCTAGGGGATGAACCGTAACCCGATCTCCATGGTCCAGGATGCTCCAGTCGCCGGAACGCCAGTAGCTGCCAAAAAGAAAAGAAACTATTAAATCCGGAAAAATCTTTAGTGACTTCCCACACACTCAAAGGAATTGTAGCGTGCCACCAGAGAGTTGACTGAATGGCAAATGCCAAACTCCGTTTGTGTCTCGTAGATGAACATTTTGACGGCGGCGCCGCTGCTGATTTCCGGCTCGAAGGGCCATTTCAATTCGTAGAGCAAGTCCAAGTACTTGTTACTCGGTATCCCGTACGACTTGTTCAGCGGCAAAGTCTCCAAGTTGTCGTATGTGAGGCTGGCAAGTTTCACAATAAAATCGCGGAAATCCTCTTGATCCTCCTCGGACTCAAACTGCTCCGGATGGGCACTGTGATTGGTTTGGTTTGAAAGGATTTTAAAACGGATTGAATGTTAGCCACATTTTTAGTATAGTCAGTTAAGTGATTTAAAAGGGTAGGAATGAAAAGAGATGGAATGAATATAGAAAAAATGAATAGAGAACGAATGAATATGAAAAGAATGAAAAGGGAACGAATGAACAGAGCAGTACTGAACTTAAACGGAATGAAACACGAAAATGAACAAGGATTTGATGAACACAAAGAAAATAATCATACATGAAATGAACATTTGGGGAATGAACATAGAAGAAATTTACATAAGATGAAAAAATAACAATTAATTAAAAAATATATAACAAAGATTTAAAGAAAGTGGGAATGAACACTTAGAAAATGAACACTTAGAAAATGAACACTTAGAAATTGAACGCCTAGAGAATGAACACTTAGAAAATGAACACTTAGAAAATGAACACTTAGAAAATGAACACTTAGAAAATGAACGCTTAGAAAATGGACACTTAAAAAATAAACAGATATAAATGTAAGGATTTCATTATCTCCTTTCCACTTACAGTATATACTCCTCCACCTTTAGCTCATCGATCCTTTTGTGCGGGCACACCGTCAGCGATGGAAAGCTGGTATTCCACACCAACTTATTCCGATCCATGGATATAACCATGGGTGAGGTTTGAAAGCGATGCCAGGTCCTCTTGCTCAGCGAGATAATGCTGAACAGAGCCACGCAAATAAAGGCAAACCAAAGCATTCTGAAAGAAAAGGGAAAGCTATATAAAATCAAGGAATTTGAATTGTTAAAAATGGCCAAAAAATGCGGCAGAGTCAGAAATGATATATGGTTTCATGAATATTATTCGCACTGCTGTTGAATGTGCACTCTGGCATAGGACATAAAAATCTATTGCGTGTAAATTTTTGGTGTAAGCACCATGCGAAATATTCGCGACGAAAGAATTATGGCGGAGTCAATGAACGCATCAATGCCTTTGCAACCCTTTGCTGGTACATCCTCCTTTTTTTTTTTCTTATATGTTTTTCTGGTCTTTGTTTGAAGAAGTCGGAAGAAGGCACTGCACCGCAAACAAACTGGCAGGAAGACCGAGCAGACAGAAGTCGCCAAAAATCCTTTCCATTTGCTGGCGAGAATGTCTTCTTTCCACAATGACAGTTTGATGCCAGCAATGGCTCATAAAGCTCCATCTCTCTCAGTGCTCTTGCCACTTGGCTTTTAATTTTCTTTCCCCAAACATTTTCTTGCAACTCTCGCTTTATTATTATTTTCGCTAGAAAGTCTCTGTGGTATTTTTTGGAATTTTCTCCTCTGACAGCTGGAGTGCTGCTGCTGCTGCTGCCGTACTTTGTCTAACACCACAAAATTCCTTTTGGACATCACATATGACAGACTCATTGTCATTCCCATTGCCATTCCCATACCCATTCCCACACAATTTTCCCCATTCTCCGCAAACCCAGTCGTCAGTCTGGCCTGCAATTTATGTATTTGCTTTGTTTCATCATCTCGCCACTCATATGCATACAATTTGTGCGTGAATGAGGCCCAGTGATGCATGTCTGATGCCGCAATATGCCATGAAAGGGTGGTTTTCTCTCGGATTTCGGATTAGAGCTTCTGGATTCTCACATATTTCCGTGCTGCTGGAGAAATGCGATTGAAAAATGTCTGTTAGAGGATAAGGAATGTCAAAATACGGCAAGCTTAAATTTATTAGGATTTGAATTAAAGGGGTAGGGATTAGGATTAGTAAAAGTGAAATTAGTGAGACAAGTATATTAATATTTGAGTAGTTTATAAAATTTGCAACTTGGGAGAGTTAAAAAAAATATATTATACATTTTAGAAGCAATTGATTAGTATGTTGTTTTATAAGTTTGAACAAGAAATAATGAACTTGATCCAAAGATGTTATTTTTTGAATACACTCTCTAACTTTTAATATATAACATAAAAAAAATTCTAAGAAAATATTGTATATCGTAAAAATATAAATAAAATACATATTTTGTTAAGATAAATAAGTAAGTAAAACAAATATCAACAATCGAAAGCATTTTAATTTTTGTAAGCATTTTTATAAAATGTCCTGTCTTTTAGGTTTGAATTTAGTTTAAAAGAAAATGTATAATCGAGGAAAGTTTAACTTAAAATAATTTTAAACTTCTAAAAATGAATTATTCGTTAAATATTAGCTAAATATATATTTTTCAAAAAGCCATTTCTAATTCATCCTTAAAAATATACTTTCAAGCTCCCAAAATCAAATCTAAACTCTAAATAAATGAAGCCCTTTTAAGGACTTTGTTTTCCATTTTTGCATAAACTATCTATTGCTTTATTTCACACCATATTTTCCGGTCTGGGGAAAACGCAATTACCGCCAATGAAAGGGTTTAAGTTGAGGGCACTCGAAAGCTCAATGCCCCGCCATAGATTTGCGGATGGCCCCCTCCAGAGGACACCCCTTAGTATATAGTAATCCGGTGCGTTCTACGCCGCTGCGTGTTTTGCATTTGCATTTGCTGTTTTCCGATTTTCAGTTTTCTGCTTTCTGTTTTCCGTTTTCAGTTTTCAGCTCCCAGTTTTCGGTTGTGGATTATGCAATCGTGCACCTGTCGCTGTGGGGCGGCGGCAAAGCCCTCATAGTTACCATATCAACGCTTGTGAAATTGAGGTTATCACATGTCAGCGACACAGACTCTTTCTCTCAGGTTTATGCATTTGTGTTTTGTATGTTTTGTGAGCTCCCTTTCATTCGGAGCAGCTTTAGTTTTTCGAGGAGTGAGGAAGGGCTTAAGTCTGGCTCTCGGGTTGGAGTTGTTTCTGGCATAATCCAGAAATTTGTGCGTCACAAGCTGATTTTTTGTCATGGCAAAAGCATATTTTTCCCCCTCTTTTCCCATTCTGTAATAATTTTGTTGTGGGGCCTGAAATACATCCAAATTGTGCCAAGTGGAATTGGTCAAAGAAATAAATTTCCCATGAAAAATGTTCTACAAATCATTTTCATGAAAGCAACCTCCTCCTAGGAGGGCTTGGGGGAAAGTATATTAATTAAAGCTAAGCTTTCGCGTGACCTCCTTCGGCCTTTCGGTGATGGAGCGCACCTTTTGAACCCCGGGAGGAGACCTTCTCCGATTTTCTTTGGGGCCAACACCTGTCAGTTGGGTTTCGTTTCTGGCAGCAGAACTAACAATAATTGTAATTGAGCCTCATGATTTTTGTGGGGGAAAATATATATGAAGGGCGGAGGCACTGGGAGAAATATTGTGGGAGTTATTTTAAATTACATTTTTAATGAAAATTATATTGTTATTTATTTTTTATGTATTTATATTATTTTTTTTTTATTTACATTTAACTAATAATAATAAAAATTTTATTCAGATAGTTTGGGCTTTCTTATAAGTTCTTGTTCATTCATCGCTCAAAACAATCTTAAATGTGCTTTTTATTAATGAAATAATTGCATTTTTTAAAACTTAAATATATAAAGAAAAAATAGAATTATGAGACCGTTTTGTGAGAATTTCAGAAAAATTGGAAGATAAATATCAAAGTTACAGAAGGAACAAATTCTAAAACTCTATCTATCTCACTCGAACTTGCAGCTACCCTAGAGCAAGGGTTTGAGTCTCTGCTAGAGCAACCCAAAATTTCATTTGTTTCTTATTTATTACTTCTTTTTTTAAGTGAAATCATGATTTTCAAGAACCATTAAACATTTTAGAATATTAAAATATTTAATTTTATATTTCTTATGTATTTCTTCTCCAACTTTAATTAAACTCAATTTTACATTAAATTTCTCCCAGTGCCTGCTTGGCCCTGTCCTTGGCCTGGCTGTTATCCACTAATTAACCCTCAGTCGGCCGCCCTGACAGATACTCCCACCAGCCACCTTGCCCGCATCCGCATCCGCATCGGTATCCTTTTCCTCTTTCTCCTGGCCACTTTCGGTGGAGTGTTGCCAATTTAAGCCTTGCCAGGGCCGAGGCAGGCAGTGTATTTCTATATATTCCCCGCTCTCCTTCTCACTCTCCTTCCTCCTGTGTGTGTGTGTAATCCTGTTTGTCATGTCATGTCAGTTTTAAGGATTTATTGCACCGCACAAAAATATAAATTCCAACGAGATCCAGGAACCACCTTCCCGCATCAACCGCAGCAAGCGGAAGAAGATATGTAGAAAAATGTATTTCCCTTGGAGAAAATGGTGTGTGTGCTGCCTGCTGCCTGCTGCTGGAGGGGTGAAAATCACGCACTTCCTTTAGTTTCAGGACCACGCTTGGAAGCCCTGCACGTGGCCATAAGGCAGTCCTTTTTTAAGTCCTCGACTTATAGTTTTCGTATCGTTTTAGTTGGCACTTTATGGTTTCGAAAAAGGGGTAATCCCGTGTAAAAGTTAAACCTGCGGTCGCCTCGCCTCCCTTTTTTGGCCGTAATGAGGCTTAGCCTTAATTTCGCTTGTAAATTAATTGAGTGGAAATGTTGACTGAGTTCCTGTTGTGGCCGCTTAACCAAATATTTGATTAATAAGATCAAGGTTTCGAAAGTTTAAGGGGAAGGTGAACATTTTTGAGGTTTTTAGTAGCTGAAATTTAATAATTTCCTGAATTTAATTAACGAAATTTTAGCTACTTTTTGAATGCTTTTGAGGGACACAACAATCTGAATCAATTCCATTTGGCTAGCTTTGTTTTTCGCAGCTATTTTCGTCATTAAAACCTCTGTCCTCTGACGCTTTCAATTCCATTAGCTTTCGCATTCAAATCCCCTTCAAAGGACTCACCGTTCAACGAAATTCAGGCCCAGTTTGGCCAAATAGATGAAGCCGTGTATGGAGGATCCCTGCAGGAACTCGATTATGAAGGCCTGCACTTTGGCCAGACAGACGACTCGCCGCCTCTCCCGCTGGTTACGTCGATCTAGGACCTCCTCTACCTCTGCCTCTACCTCTGGCTCCCCTTGGTCCTTCGGCACTGGCGGTGCCTGCCAGAGCGGCGGACGGCGAAAGGAACGTATACTCCTAGTCGTCGTCCTGCCACTGCGTCCCAGCTGATTAATGGCCACGTCCTCGTCATTAGCTTTCGCAATTGTTTTGCTGCCATTGGGATTATGCTGATGCTGATGCCTTTGCGCGGTGCCGGGAAAAATCAGGAGACCAGGTCCCGACCTCCGCTTATCCTGCGGCTGTGGCTGCGGCCCCGGCGGTGGCGGTTCAAGCGATGCCGTCGAGGAGGTTAGCAGGGAGTCGGAAGTGGAAGCGGATCCATGGTTGCCATTCCAACTGGTCCTTCGAGAAGGAGATGTTGTTCTCGCTGCTGTCGGCGAGCTGTCGTTAATTTTCAGCTGCATTTTGTCCAGTCTGCAAAAGGATTTTCAAGAGCAAGTTGTAAGAAAATTAATTAATTAAACTGATGGTGTGGAAAAGTGTGGAAGAGATTAGTTCTTTTACAGTGATTTTTCTTCCATTAAAACTTACACATATTTTAAACTATTTACTTTCCTAATATGCTCAAAAAATAATTAAATACTTAATTATTTTCGAATAAAAATCAATCAATTAAAGGACACCTGCCACCAAAAACACAACCCACTCTTCAGACACCTTTTACCAGTGACAGTAATCCTCTGTCATAGCACTTGCTGCAGGATCCCAAAGCACACACACTCTCTGCATAACAGCGAGAGTTACACATGTGACTACAAACAACTCCCTCTCTTATATCCTTCCCGCACTGATTGCAGGACAAACTTCATAATTTGTCCTGCAAGCCCCCGCCGAGCATTGTAACATGGTTAAGCTCTGATTTTTTATAGCCGCACACGGCCTCTGATTCTGATTCTGTTCGGTTCATTAAAATATAAATACGTCGCTTTAAATATGTTTTTGCGGTGCGGCAGGTCGGCGGCTGTTTGCAGGTTGCAGGTTGCAGGACACGGAACAAGGACAATAATAAATCATCATCGTTGGAGATTTTAATGCGCTGTAAATTATGCCTGATGGTGGACGCAGCAGCAGCAGCTCGGGCGAGAGTAAATCCATTGAATGACACGAAATGCAATCAATGTGCGAGAAATGGCAAGCTGATGACCCAGGGATCGGTGGGCTATATCCCTCGGCAGCATCAGCAGCAGCATCATCGTCATTGTGGTCAGGCATTAACTTAGTTAAGGATTTTCATTTACGAGTGGCACTCGCTTGCTGAAGAGATTGCGATTAAATTGGTAATTGGATGGTCCACATATTAAGGAGATTTTCGCTTCGATCAGCAAAAAAAAAGAACCTTTGTTTTCGAACACTTAAAGTGTGAAGAATATTATAAATTCAGAAGTATTTTTTTTTAATTTTGGTAAATATATAGCAGCCTTTGCCTTCGAGCTGTCAAACTTGGATATTAATTAAAGGACTTGAAAGCTGCTTCCTTTAGGTTTGTTCTGCTGCTTTTTTCCTCAAGTTTGTGCTATTTTTTCACAGATTTTTCTTAGGAAACTTGATCGATATGAGCTCTACCATGCTGTATCTGTGCACCCACTGCTTTCGCAGATTTCCTTGGGAGGATCTCAGCAAGCAGGAGCATCGATGTCCTCGCTGCCGTCTGCCCGTCAAAAGGTGCGCCATCTGCGATCAGCGCTTTGAGCCGCGTGAAAAGGCCCATTTGTACTGCAAACGCTGCGATTTCAATTTAATGAAACATGCCGCCGTAAAGCCACCTTCAATGGTGGAAAAACCCAAGGTGAACTATGAGGAATACAAGACCAGGGATGGTGCCTCCGTCACCGAACGCTGGAAGGAGATTCAGACAGCAGCTGGGATCTTTGATGAAGAGTTTTCGGAGCCCTCTCCTTCGCCATAAAATGGGGTTTCCCTTTAAATTGGAAATAAATCTGGATTTCATGCATTTATTTCTGGACAAATCAGCTCTACTCTTAATATATTTCTTAAAATATAACTAATTATATTAAAAAATAACATTTAATTACCAATTTTACGTGTTTAAATAATATTAATCTGGGAGGCTTATGTTGGCAATGTTAATTATATACTTTTCCACTGCAATAAGCAAAGTAGTGATCAGGAGATCCCAAAAAGTAGACCACAATCGAAATATTCCCGGCCAATAAGGTGCCCCAGAGTGTCGTCCCCCGGCTAGCTGAGCTGGACACACATCAAAGGCTTCGCCGGAGAGTGTCCAACTGCGTCCTTAAAACTGGATTAAAATTTCATTTAAATTTGCATTTAAATGAGCGTCGAACACTCAAAGTAAATGACCCCACCAGGCGGCCGGTCTCTTTCTCTCTCTGTGGAATCCACTCCACAATCCAGCCAGGGACAAAGGTCCAGACGCGAACTTGTGCTTTCCCAGACCCAGACATGGGCGGAGCAGGACCCCCGTTTCTCCTTGCTGCACATGGGCAACATTAAAACCCTCGTTTTTTGTTGAATTTTTAAACATTTCGTTCTGTGCGAATGCGAATGAGAAGGCGGCAGTTGATTACCTTTGGCAGTTGATATCGGGGGTGGAGTTTATATATATATAGGGAGAGTATATATATATATCGGAGTGCAGCTTAAGCAGCCAAGTCTGCTGCTGCCACTTTTAATGGATATTGTTTAAAAATGTAATATTTTGCAATTAAATAAAGGCATTTGCACTGCTGACCCTTGGCCTCACCCATGGCGACCTCAATTCGACTCGATTGCCAAACATTGCACATGCTTTTTATTTTACATTTTTATTTTTATTTGTTTTTTTTTCTGTTAAGAATACATGTGCGTTGCTGCCTTTTGCATGTTAATTAATATTGCAGAAACGCTTAAAGGACATTTTAATTGGCCTTCACTTTGTGGGCCCTACGAATTGTTATTGGGCAAAAAGGCAGAGAAAAGAATCTGCAGGCTATGGAAACCCATTTAACTCTGGATATGGCAAAGGAAAATAAGAAGACAAGCATTGGGAAAACTCGAACAAAATTAAAGTCCTGGCAAAGGATTAAGTTATAGAGAATGTGTCAATCAGAAGGGTAAAACAAAAGGAATGAATAATGTTTTAATTAAAGGAAAGGAAACTTCAGAATATATTTAAAAATTTTTTTAGAAGAACTTATGGAGAAGGTTTTTATTTATTATCCTAAGAGTCTTCCAAGGACTTGTAAGTTGAAATTAAAATTAAAGAAATGGTAATAAGTGGTCTGAAGATATTTGAAAAATATTTCGTAAGAAGGACTTACAGCCAAAGTAATAATTTAAAATTTTTTAGTCCCTCTAAAACTTATATCCTTAACTTTGAAATTATTAATCTATATTAACATTTAATTTAAACATTTCCTCTTAACAAAAACCCTTGATAAACCATCGATAATAGGACAAGTAACCGCACGTATTCCCTACCAAAAGCCAATTCCGATCAATTTATTCACAAACTGAAGGAACAACAATTCCTTTTAGCCAGAAGTTTGCCTCGAAACTATTGTCGTTGTTGTTCACTCGTTGAAATAACAAATTTTCCAATTTATTTCTTGATTTATTTTCACGCCAATTTCTTGGCTTTCGTGTCCGCCCTCAGCAGCAGCAGCAGCAGCAGCAGCAATAGCAGCAGCAGCAACAAACATGGCTTGACATTTGTTTATTTATTTGGCTTCATGTTTTGTCTTGTGCCATTCCTCTTCATTGTTTTCCGCAGCATCTTACCCCCTTTTTGCGTGAAATCACGAATGAATGAATGACTGCCCCGGCAAACGCCATGAATATTCATGGGCCATGCCACCAGACACAACACGAATAACCAGCACAGGACCAACATGGAGGTGGAGCAGGATGCCTCGGAGCAAGGACTCCAGCATATAGCTAACTCAGCTTGCATTTCCGCTGAATGCGGCAACAATTCGCAGAACCATTTTGCTGTCCACGGAACAGGACGATGCTCACAATACTCTAACATATGAATGGGTTTTGATTTTTGAAGGGAAATTTTATTTATATTTAAGGGTTTAAAAGAAATAATTTTAATAGAGATTTACCACAAACTAATTCTTAAAATTTATTGACCAATTTGTTAGTATACTCCATATTTTTGTACTACAATTTTGAACAGAATTTAGTAGGATTTTCAAGATTTGAGATACTGATGGAACTACTGACAATGCTAGAAGTGGACCTTATTTTTTAGAATAAATCCTTAAAATGTTATATAACTTAAAAATAGGTTAAATCTTATTTAAAACTAGACTTATAGCTCCGAATCCCAATTTTCAAAAACCTTATCTTACAAAAAAATTTCTTTTAAGTTTAAACCTTTAATAAAGAGCATTTCCCCTTCGTTCTGATTTTCCCAATAATTCCCTTAGCATCTCTTCGTCACTGCTGCTGCTGCTGCTGTTGCTCGCAGATGTTTTCTTGGCAAGATGCTGCAAATTGTTTGGCTTTTAGTTGTTGCCATTCGCTGGTGTTATTGTTATTTGCGCTATTTGCACAAGTAGGGAGCAGGAGAGACACACAGAGGGGGAGGCAGTGCCTCCGAGTGGCTCGGCAGAGCTCGGTTGGTGGTTCCTGGTTCTTGGTTCCTGGTTGGCGGTGTCAGCGCCAGCCAGCATTTTGTGGCTGCATGTGCAACAGTTTCTGTTTCGCCAAAGTAGGCATCGAACAACAGGAAATTTAATTAAATGCAGCACCTCTGTTCCCTCCTCCCGTGGCAAATGTTGCGTAAATGTTGCGAATATTTTTCTCCCAGGAACACGGACCGCACAGATTTACCTTTTGTCGTTGATCGTCCTTTTTCTCCCTGCTGCTGGTCACTGCTCCCGGCTAAAACGGTGTTCACTGTTACTGTTACTGGCCAACTGGGCGCTTTTGGTTTAACTGCAATCAGTCCAGTGCCTGCACTTGACTTTTGTTAAGGGTCCTGTACAGTGAGAGAAATTACAGGGGAGGTAATCAATGAAAAAAAGCAAGCAAGTGTTAAGGAAGGGAGGGAAGTTTTTACAGGGGTTTTTCTCGAATTATATGGAGTTTTATTGTTGTAATAATAAACCAAAGCAATTTCTAATATTTAAGACTCTTACTTTTGAAATATATAATTAATTTAAATAAAACATATTTTAAATATTTTTTATTTAAAATAAAAAACGACAAAAAAACACAGTTTTAACTGGGTGTGTCTACTAGGTACTCTTTAGTGATTTGAAAGAAATGTAGACATCTCTGTTTAATTAACCAAAAAAGCTATTTAAAATATATTTAAATATTACAAATTTATTAATATTTTTCCAGCTAGACTTCGTAGAGAGTCTTCTCAGAAATTGCATAGCCAAGCCTGCGTTGTCCTTGCAGAAAATCTTGTTGGGTTTTTTGGCTTAAAGTTGCGTTACTTTTTCTTGTGTATAAATATTTGTAAAATAATATATTGGTGTATAAAAATGTATTTCATTATATTTATATTTGTTATAAAGTAAGTTTATTTTTGTCAGTGCCTTCCTCCTCATGAGAAACTTGGCAGCTGCTAGACGATTTCAGATTTGGTCACTCGCACTCGGTCTCGCTTTGATTACCCGTTTGGACAATTTGGCATTTGTTGCCCGCAAAACACGTAACCCCGGTTCCGGATTTTGATTTTGATTTCGATTCTTGTTCTGGTTCTGTTTCAAGTGCTGATTGCTGTTGTTCCCTCGCTCAGATTGTATTGATTTTCCTCCTCCGAACGCTAATTACTCGCACTAGAGCTGGAGTACGGCGGCGGATGGAAAAGTCGGGGAGGAAAAGTCGCCTGTTAGGTGGCAGCTTGTTGGGTAATTGTGGTCAGATAACCATTTCGAAGTTTGGCTATTGTATTTTTTTGGGGAAAAAAATCGAGGCTTAAACGGGTGTGAGATTTAGAGGGGAGTTTTTAGAGGACTTTTTGAAAGGATTTTCAGACATAAAATAAAAATTATCATTAGTTACTTGGCTCAAGGAAAATGTTTATGAAGGTTTTGTTTTCTTACGATTTAAAAATATTTGTAGGTAAGTTCCTTAGTTTAAATACTTATTAAATTATCATTTACTATCCTTTTACATTTATTAATCTATTAAATATAAGTCCAGGCTTTTGCTTAGCTTTTTCTCCTTTGTAAATACATAATTTCGTTGCCATTTCAACTAAAAGCAAACATATTACTGCACAGACTTCCTTTTACTCTCCTCCAAAGACAAAAATAAATACGATTTTTGTGTTATTTATGGCTCTTCAATGAATCACAGGACCAAGTCCTATCCCCTCTCAGCTTTAATCCAATCAATTTGATAACGCTAAATTAATCATATCCTTGCATTCAACGGAAAACCAAGCAGAGTACATAATTTTGGAGAGGAAAAATACCAGAAAAAAAAGGAGCAGCAAGCTCCACTCCATTCAAGGATGTTCGATAATGGGGCAAACACACACACACACTCACACAGCATAGACCATTAGGGCGATTCCGCCCCCCATTTTCCCTCCCTTCGATTTTGCATCCATCCAAGTTTTCGGGATGAATCAAAGCTTCTCTGCGGGGCTCACTGCAGCTGTATAAATTTTACATTTGTTTCCTTTCAATTTAACAATGTGTACTTTCGGTATTGTTTTGCTTTTTAGCGTGTAAAAAACCGTCTTTTCCTTTTCCCCTTCCATTTCTTTTTCGCCTGATTTCGCAATATTTATGATTAGCGATTTATTATTCATCATTTTCGAGTGTGCAAACACACCGCAGAGACCCCGAATGATGGGCTGTAATAACTCTTGAGAAAGGAGCTCGGTGGTGGTGCCCCACCATTAACTTGCACTTAATTTGATTAACAAAAGCCGATGTTTACATGCGGCGAATGCGATGGAAATCTATCATAGGACTCGGGCTCAGTGCAAACTCCAAGGATATTCGTGGGTTTGTAAATATATCTCCTTGGGAGTTGTGCCTGGGCATTGCTTTGGGGAGCTTAGTTTTCTTTTATTTATGGGATAAATGCAACAAAAGAAGGGATTTTATTGTGCAGAAAAATAAAATGTATTAAGAAATAAGGAGTTTTGGGAACTTAAGACCTTAGGAATTTGAGATTCTTTTAAAGAACGTTAAGAGAAAATTGAGTAATTTTTAAATAGGATTTAGGAAGATATTTAAAACCTTTAAAATCAATTTAAAAAATATTGTCTTACTATAAAAACTGAGCTAATCCTTTTATGTTATTTTAGACAAATATAATAATAATTATTATTAAGAAATATATTAAGCTTTTCCCTCCTAATTCTTAACCCCTTAAAAAGAAAGTACAAACTTGAAGAATAAAGTCATAGAACATATTTAAAGCTCCCTCTTTGACTCACTTCCTCAGTTTCCTTTGCAAACTTTTTGCCAAACGAAGAAATCACCGTCTTTCAGCTCGAAGAAACTGCAAACTGTCAGATGCAAATGTCTCCGAAGCAAGGAAAATGAGTAATATGAAGCTGGCTGCAAGGATATGGAAGTCTTGGAAAATCCCAAACTTGAGAAGGAGTTATTTTTTGGGGGTAAAACAAATCGCAGCACATGTCGGCATTAGCTTCAAATTACGCACAAGTGCAGCAGCAGGACAAGCGGATATGGGCACACAAGGACACCCGAGACAACCAGGACACCCAGGAAAAGAAGTCCAGCCGGGGAGGGCAGGACTCTGGCAAACAGTGGCAACATTTTATTGATGTTAATTTAATGCAGGAGAAATAAAAAAGTCAACGGCGGCGACGGCGGCGGCGGCGGCCGTGCAACGGAAATAAGAATTGAAACGGAGGCACAACGGCGAAATAAAAGATTTGCATATAAACAGTTACACACACACACTCAGAAAATACACAGAAAAAAATAGAAGAAGCCCTGGATTTTTAATAAAATATTATATATTTTTAAAGGATATTTTTTTCGTGTTTATATTTACTTTTTTAAAGGAAGATAATTCAGAGATCTTGTTTTATTTTCCTGTTTTGGATTTAGATGTACATAACATAGATATGTGTTTTTCTTAAAAAGTAGGTATAGATTATTAATTTTTTTTTTTTAATTTTTAAACAATTTTTTTAAGAAAACATGAATTTTTTGTAAACTTAAAACACCAAGATCTACTTCTCTATTGATTCTGATCAAGATTTGTAGTGTCGAAAAGAACTCCTTCACTCCGTTGCAAGTCTCTGACTGAAATAAGTATAAAAAGGGTAATTTTTTAGTTAAAAATAAATATATGTTATGTAAAAAAAATATATACATTTTTTTAATGAAAAATTAAAGTTTCCCTTCGTTTTTCTCAGTGTCTCACATATTTATATGTAAAGACATTTGCATAACAGACGTAGCTCCAGGATCGGAGCCCGAAAAACTGTCATTGCCAAGGTTTTTACATCCGCTTGCCGCAATCATTGTCTCTGGCTGTTGCTTTTGTTGTTGTTGTTATTGTTGTTGTTGCTGCTGCTGCTGCAGAAGGGGCGGACACTTGAGAAGGACGAGGGAAGGGGTGATCCTTCCTTCTAGGGGGGTGAAGGGGCGTGGAACAATTCAATAATATTTATAGCATCGTCTCATTCCCGAAATGTCCGCGGCAACATATGCAAGTGGATATTGCTCTATTTTCGAGTGGGATTCCATTATAATATTGTTGTAAGTAGCGGAAAGAAAGGACTGGCAATATGGCAGGATACAGGGTACTAAGGGCACTGCGAAGGACGAAGGTGCAGGGGAATATATGGTATATATGCAAATGGAAGGGCTCGGCCCAGTTGACACTTTGTGCCTCGAAATTTATTGGCATGTGCGAACAGACAGGACCCGCCGACGACTGCAAGGATATTTCCGCAGACACCTCCCACTCCTCCGAATCGAAATCGAAATCCACACACACACATGACCAAACATTTAAATGTAATTGCAAATATTTAAATTCAATGTGCCCCTTACCAAATATTGGGGCATTCAATTTATTACCGCCATCGGGGGCGGGTTATTGGCAACGGGACACCATATATATAGTATGGGAAATAAGCGATTGATGGGCTTTTACGAGCCCCGTTTGGCATCCATTTAATGGCTCCTAAAAGGCGCTAATTATTTAACCGCATAAATCAGGGCCATTTTATTGGCCAAAGTTGTTGAGCGGCAAAATGTTCAAATGATTTCGTGTATTAGCAGCCAGAGAATTAAATTAATCCACTAGATGAATGTGCTCTCTAACTCTTTTATTTATATTATTTTAAAAGCAGTTCTTTTATGTTTAATATTATTTTTTCAAACTTTAAAACACATGCGATTTGTTAATAATGTCAGTATTTTTATATTTCAACCCTTTCGAAATATTATATTTGGGCAAAACTATTTAATTTATTCAAATTCAGTAACCGAAAATAAATTCTTTGTTACAAAAATGGATGAGTTGGATAGTTGGGACGACATACCAGTGACCCCAATGGCCACTAACTTTGGTTATACGGAAGTAACAACAGGGCCCTTAAAGTCAAACGTTACTAGTCTATATATTGCCCTAGGAATAACCGTGATCGCTTTAATCTTTTGCACCCTCTGCCTGATATTTGTCGTCTGCGGCGGCGGATGGTGGTGCTGTCTCGATGAGGATGACTGGCGGATGGCTTGAAACGTATTTAAAATTGTCATGTGATGCGGCGTTAAATATAAACACATATATGTTGTAAAAAGCAAAAACTGTTTTATTTAGAAAAACTATAAATATATAGAAATCCAAGGATATTATCACAGCTTCTTATCGATTCCAGCTATGTAAAGTCCGACGCACGCAGATTCTTGTCTGGCCGGCAAACAAATAAAAATGGTCATGCAATATTAATATTTATGCACAAATATTGGCGGCCAAAGGAGCGCAAGTTTGCTTTATCTAAGTGAAATGGTGAAAGATTGATGACTTGTGTGTGTGTGTGTGTGTGTGTTTGGGTGCCATGCTTATATCAGAATTTATGGCAATCGAGGGCAGCGTATACGCAATATTTATATTTATGTTTTATGAATCAATGCGAAGGAAGGGCAGGGCAGCCAGGCAGCAGGATGCGCACTAAAACAAAAGGATAACAATAACTTTTCTCAGGCTGCGTGACGTGGTAAGCAGGGTAAGAAAAAATAAGGATGGCCCCGGATTCCCTTTCTGCGGAAAAGTAAATGGTTTTGCAGCCCCATCCGGGGTGGGAAAGGTCCATTGGGGCGGATTATGAGTGAGATTCGTTCGCACAAGAAGGGAAAAAATAGAGGCTAGTCATAAAAATTGCATGAAAATGGGGAAGTAGGGCTGGGGCTGCCTCATATGTGCGGGGATTATCCCGTAGTCCTTGTCCCTGGCTTGTTTATTTGTTTGGCTTTTACGCCAAAAATTATACTATTACAATCAAGTTTACGATTGCAATTCGCTGCCTCCGTTGAGTGCCAATGAATGCGATGATGGGCAAAGACGAACATGATCATTGCCGCTGCGTTTATCCCACCCGCTGATGATGATGATGATGATTGGTTGGGAATATACGCAGATACAGATATGTATATATATATTCGACAAGGGAATGATTGTCGCTTTGGTGAGGAAATTGGAAGCGGAAGTCTCACAGTAACTGAAATTCTATTTCCTGAGTATCTCAGACATATAAATTCTTAACAGAAATTTAATATATTTCGTCTTCCTGGTTTACTCTTTTTTTCTCAGGGTTTTTTTATTTCTTCCCTTTTATGCTAAGTTGTCGTTTGTGATTTATGGCTTTTTGGTACATTTTTATTAGACGTAAATTAAAGATTTTTAAATCTAAAGCAAACGTAGTTAGGGACTTCCACGGACTCTAAGGATGTTCCATTTAATAGAAACAATTCTAGCTAATTTTTATATATATTTTTAGTATATTTAAGAAAGAAAATATTAAATAAAGTAACTCTGTATTTGGTTGCTAACATTTATCTAACCTTTTAAGGACTTTTCAATTATCCCTAAAATACCCTTTAGTCACTAGGCCTTTCCACCATCTCATTCCTCATCGAATTCAAAGTTGTGCAAGTTGACTTTGTGCATTCGCGCGTTGTCTGCCACGCATTTAGCCCTGCCTTAACCCTCTGAGACCCTCTGAGCTACTCCCTCATCCATCTGAGGGATGCTGCAACTACAGCAACTAAAGCAACCGCAGCAACAACAAGGACAACGCCAGGATATGGCGGCAAGTGGGCAACTTTGGAGCTGGGCGAGGTCTAAATTGCCAGGGAGCTAAAAGGGTTGCCTGGGCAAACGTGTAGCCTTTTTTCCCCAACGACTTTTTATTTTTCATTTTTCAAAAACATCGACAAGCGGCGCTTTTGACTGCCATTTACTCCACTCTCCACCTTCTCCCCTCCAACCTTTTTACAGTTTTTATTTTATTTTCTTTTTTGTGGCACAAAACTTTGCACTTTGACATGCAGCCACGTGTGGCATGATGAGGGGTGGAAGAGGGAGGAAGGGGGTGAGCGGAGCAGGAAGTGCGCATAGCGGTGTGTCAAGGTGTGCATGTGTTTGAATGAATGCCAGAGTGTGAGTCGCCGTGCATTCGAGAGTGTCGATAGTGTAACCGTGTGGGTGCGAGGCAGGTAAGTGAATGAGCCTTCAATGTTGCCTGGGAATTGGCTGACAAACGTCTCTAATAGCCCGCAATCGCAATCAGTGATTGGTGATTCGGGTAAGAAAGGGTTCGATTGATCAATCGGAAGTAGATATTGCAAGGATTTCCTGCAAGAAGCTCAGGGAAATCAGTTTTGGTTAAGGCCGAGGCTATTGTATTTGGTATTTGTGGTTCTCTGAAGATATTTGAGATGAGAGGGGGTTAGTTGGTAGAAAATATTATGAGATTTCGTTGGCGAAACTCAGAGATCTCAGCTGTAGTTAAAGCTAATGTCTTGAATTTTGGTATGTGGAGTTCTTTTGTAAGTTGTAATATTTTAGTAATTAAAAGCTTTATCGATGGAAGGTAATTTAAGAGTTTCGTAGAAGAACCTCAGGGAACTCAGTTCGGTTTAAAGCTACGGTTTCGAATTTTAGTATGTGTATTTTTTTTTCTTGTAAATATTACCGTAAGAAATTAATTTACTTATTGAAGATATTACAACGATGTTCCTTATTTTTTACCAAATTATTTTCTAATTTAAGATAAGTATGATTTTCTTAATACCAAATTAAAGAAACTAATTAAAGCTTAAAAAATATTTGTTAGACAAAAATACGACCCATAAAGAGCAGTTTTTAATTTAGAAGCTTAAATAATTGAATCATAAAATAAAAGAATTATTTTCAAATTTCCAAACTTTATATAACTGAGCCACATTCATACCCCTCTCGTTTATCGCATTTAGTTGTTGACTCATTGTCTTAAATACATCTCTGTGGAGTAATCAGCACACAAAATACAGTCATTATAATCAGCAGCCACCCTTTAGTGCGGAATCGTCTCCTCTTGGTACAGTAAACACCCCGGTGCACACGTGCGAACACTTGAAAAAAAAAATGAAAATCTTTTTGCTCGCATGAATATTTTAAAGCTTCCACCGCCACATCGCACTCAAATTATGATAATGATGAGGAGAGGCGAGTGTTATTTTATTTTTTTTGCATATGCGAAGGGTGTGTGTGGGTGTGTCATGGAGAGGAGTGCTAACGAGCGCAGGTACGTACACTCCGAGGCTCAGGGACAAGTCCCCAGGTCCCCTTTCGAGGGTTATGCAAGCCCAACCCCCTTTGAGAATCGCTTTCGTTAATGCATTTCATTAATTTTTATACAATTCGAATGAGAAGCATTGTGTGTGTGCCTCTGTTTAATGAGCACTCTTTTGTTCGGGTTACCGATGGGACTTTGAAGGAGATCATTAGAAGTCACTTGATGTCTGGAGAAAACCCCCAAAAGAGTTGCACTCTTGACTTTGAGTCAGAGTTTGAAAGTAGCCCGAAAAATTCAAGCAGGCTTTATATTTTTAGTCCAAATTTATCATTCCTTAAATCGTACAAAATTTTGAGTAGAAATATTATTTAAGAACTAGCAAAATTCAGCCATGGCGTACAGCAACACAACAATGGGAGGAACCTTTTTCTACGGAACGACGACGGCGGAACCACCAATCACTTTGAAAATGTGGGGCCTTCTGTTCATATTCGTAGTCATCGTCCTGATGACACTCCTGTGCGTCTTGTTAATGGTCCTTCTCGTCGTGTTCGGCTGTATGAAATCGTTTCTGTGCTTGAAACGTTCTGAAACAGCTGATGCATAGCTCAGTGTACTCAGTGCTTACTTTGTGACAACAAAAACACATTTTTCGTATAAGGATAAAGTCAATGGATTAAAAAGCCCTAAAAAACAATTGGTACTTTGTATAAGCTAAGCTAGTATCCCTGGATTGTTGTTAAGCAGCTGGGATTAGTTCACATCTCTTTAAATTTCTGGACAACTTGCATCTTCCTAGAACGAATCCTTCCCCAGAAACTGAGGTAAGTTCAGAGATTCCTCTCGGCCAGACTGGCAGTGTGACAAATGTAAACCGATTAGCCACAGCTCGGCCTGATTATCAGATGGCAGGGCAGAGTAGAGATGCCTAAGGACTGGGGAATTTTCAGCAAGTTTCCAGACTTTGCTCTGTGGGACTGTCGAGTGCATAAATTCCAGCTCCTGCTGGCACGAAAGACACAAAACACTCGCTCGTCCAAGTCCAAGTCGTAAATGCACTCAGCACTTTGTCAGCTCTCAGACAGGAAATGCAGTTGCCATTTTTCTTTTATCCCTGCAAATCCCTCTCACCATCCGCCCAACCCCACCCTTGGAAAGTCGTTCTGCAACTGTCTACATTTTTCACTTGCCATCCATAAAAAGTATCAGTTTTAGTTTCAGTTTTAGTTCTCACATGGCTCTAGCTCTGGCTGTGTTGTTCTCCGCCATCGTCTCATATATTCAGTTTCATAATTTTTGGCCAAGTTTCCTTCGTCCTTTTTTTTGGGGCGGCATGACAAAAGTTTTCATTGCCGTCTTCGTCACACAGGGAAAGACTTTCCGCCAGCTGTGAAGTGCATTAAACAAAGCTCTCAAACATGATCTGAGCGATGGCAGGATGGGGCTTCCCGCGTGGCTTTTATTAGGGTATGTAAAAAATTGCATTAGCCAGAGGTGTAGGGAAGTTGGGGAATATAAAAAGATAATGCTGTAGTACCCCCCTTTTTTAGAAGACTTTTCTAAATATAATTTTTGGGTTTCTTTCCACTTGAATGGAATTCACAATCTTTATTATCTAACTAATAATGTATATCTTTATTGTTATGACTTTCACACGTTATTTAAGTTTATTTTCTGGACAATAAAATAAATATGTGTACACTGAGCAAAATAAGAGTTTTTTGGTTAATTTAACAAAAAGTGTATAAGGCTTAATTGAATCAGTTTTCTTTGCTTTATAGTAAAGTGAAATTTGCATTTGATTTATGATTTGGATTTGTATTGTTGCTTTTAATTAATTTCCTAAAAATGTCTCTTATCACTTAATTATACATTTTATAGCCTAAATTTAGTCAGAAATCCAGAAATCCTAATCTCTGATCTTTCCCAGCCATTTGACGAACTCCCTCAGCTTTTCCAGTCTGCGCGGCCCCCCGCGTATGTTGATTCTCCGCCAACGCCTCTCCACAGCCAATCGATCCTCCTTGTCCAGGGTCTCCAAGTGTTTCCTTAGCTTCCTATAGATCAATTTCTGGAGCTGCGTTGTTCGGGTCTGAACTGTTCGTTTCCAGCGATCAAACCCACTGCGCTGCAAGCAAAGGGCAATCAGTTGGGTCTCAAGGCTGGACAGCCTTAAAGGATCTCCTGTAGTATCCGAGTCCAGGTAGTCCTCTACGACAGCATAGAAAGCTTGAAGCTTCTCTATGGTTCTATTGGGATTAATAGATGTGAAGGCATCGAAGTTGTCCAGATAACCCATGAGAATGGTGTTCCGGGAATCCAAGACCAGCAGATCTTCCACGACATTATCCACCAGTTCAATGGCCTGAACCACGAGCTGTTTGGTAATGGTTGCCAAGGCCTGATCCGATTGCAAAAACAAGCGATGGCGACTCTGATCGCCAGCGGAATGTATCACAGAGGGAGAGAGCTATAAAAATTAAGAGTAAAATTAAGTTTAATAAGGTTTCTTATTTATGTAATAAAATAAAAATATATTTACCACTGCTAAAAATATAAAAATGAGTTTCTTCATGGTGATCTTGCTTGCTCCAAAGTTGCTCGTCCACTGAAAGCACTCTACTCTTCTGAAATAACTCGGAAGCAATGCCTTTTTGTAGATAGTCTTATCTCTCATTCTGAAATTTCCATGTGGCCGGCGCTTGCTCGAAATGAAATTATAAATTTAAAGATGACACATGACGGCATCGACGAATCAATGACGTTTTTTATGTGTGAAGAACCCTCAGATAAGAGATAGTCAGAGGTTTATGGGATTTATAAATTCATTCATGTCTTGCGGAGGTTGTGATTCAGGGGAATTGTCTGGCGAAATGTTGGGCTCTCTACTTTAAAGCGAACAAAGAACCAGGCCTTAATCATGTGAATTTCGGGGCAAAAAAGACCCCTGCCAAGCGAAACTATTTATTGCGTATACGCCGCGCTGGCCCTGGTAATAGTGAAATAAAAGTCCACTTAGTCAGCAGTCGGAGCGAGGGAAAGGACGATAGGGATATGACGAGGAGGAGGACGACGACATTCATTCATTGTCCCGGGGTTAGACCCTTAGGATCTCTGTGCTGTGTGTGATAAATGTCTGAACTGGGTCAGTGGTGGCCATGATGATGATGATGATACTCGACGGGGGAAATAAAACGCCGATTGCTCGTATCAGAGTTTGAAATGAAATCCCCAGAAACCGCCATAAATGCCCCGCATTTGGAGTTCGTTTTTTTTTTTTTTTTTTTGATTTTCCAAATCCCAAACTGCAATTTCAACTTTGATAAGCGAAGTTTAGTGGCAAAAAAAGGAAGGGAGATAGTGGGAGCATCAACCATATGACAATGTTATTAGCGTACTTTTTTGCGTTTTTCAGGGATTTTTGCTGCGTTTTTTAGTTAGATTTTTCGTTGCCATGGCAACTTTTGAGTGCCGGGCTGAAAAATCTAAAATCCTGATGGATGTGCCGGCGTTTTGACCCGTGTGTGTGTGTGAAAGCTTAATTGGGTCCATCTACTCCTTCCTGGAATGTGGCAAAAATCTGTGTAGGAACATAATCAAAGCTCGAAAGACTGCGAAACAATTACACCCTTTGGGGGCCAGAAAATCGCAGCAATGGCGAAACAATAACCGAGAAGAACGCCGAACACTCCGAACACAAGTGCTATAAATTGCCTCAACAACGCCTGCTGTTCTTCCTTCATCATACTCCCTTTTTCGTCCTTTTTTTTCACCCTTGTGGCACCGCCCCTTCCCGTTGCATGCAAATTTCAATAACTTGAATTCGGCTAACCCTTCCGAGCAAACTGACACTGAATATCAAATATGAGTTGGAGCCACAAAAATTATTTGCATACTTGGGGATGCTTTCCCCACAAAAACACGCAAAGCGCAAAACAAAAAAAAAGGGAGTAGCAAAAAGGAAAGGGTATACGGAATTATATGTTAGAGAAGTTGGAAATACTCTACGTATTAAATAAGCTAGAATTATTTAGTTGTCCAAGTCAAAAGAATACTTAGGTAGCTTTTAAAATGACAGAAAATGTTTTCAGAAGTAAGACTCTTCACTTTTCAAAAGCTGAATATTTATATTTAACTGAAATATTACATTGTTATATCTATATATATTTTAAATTCACAAACTCCTCTTTAAAGCTTAATAACTTCTCTTTAAAAGAGTAACCCCCCAACCTGCAGAGGAGAAATAAACCCACAGGAACTACACAGGCAGACTCGCACATGTGGCGCGCTTTTGGTTTTTGGCGTGCGGCGGCGGGAAGGGAAAATCCTAAACAGGACTACGGAAACAGCACAAAAAAAGGGGCAGAGAGGAAGCGCTACATGATTCCGTAAGGGGGTGTAAACAGCAAAAAAGCAAACCCTTCTTTCTTCCCCAAAACGAGTTATTTATTGCATTTGCAAATTTTACACAACATTTTGCAGTTACCTCAGTGCTCTCTCTGGCAAGGTGGCGTTGCCGAAGTTTATCGAGGTAAAAATTGATTCAGTTTATACATGTTTTCATGAGGATTGGGGTAGCAGGAGCAGGAGCAGGAGCAGGAGCAGGAGCAGGAGCACACTCCCCTGCCTTTGTGTAATGCGAAGCTGCAAGTTCAATGAAGCCTCACTCGCCCTCCTGTTGAGCAGTAAAATTGATGTGCAAATATTTTCATAAATTTGTATGCCAAAGTTTCTCAGGTGTCATGTTTGAAAATATCCCAGGATCAGAGAAAAAAATAACCGAATTTCCATGAACCTCTAAAAAAAAGAAGGGAAGGAACTGTAGAGTGCTCTCTGGAAATTTGATTTTTTGCGGTGGCAATGAAATTTTTGATTTTCTGCTGAAAAATTGCAGCGATAATTTTTGATAGAGCTGTAAATTCGTTGTGGAAAAAACGGGTTATATATAAAAGGATATGCATAAAGGGATTATTAAATTGGATATGTAATTTATTGGGAAGGATAAGTGTCTTGGCATTTATATTTTGTGGCATTTATAAATGAGAAAGGGGAATGGGAAAAGAGGAAAAATTTTTTATTAGTAATATAAATTTTCTTGACTTGATAATAAAAGAGTTTTTTTATTTTATTATTCCCCAGAAATAATTCTCGAAATTCCCTTGTTTCTTTTTTATAAATCCCATTTCTACACCTTCTTTCAACTCTTACTTTCCATAGAACCCTTTCCCTTAAGAGAGAGCTTCCTCCCCCTCAAACCATAACTAATTCGCATGTCCTTCCGCTTGCCACTTATCTCTGGCACTGTGGCTCTCTTATTTGGTAAAATATGGGGGTGTCATGCCAAATAAAAGGCGACCAATAAAAAGTGTGGCCAAGATAAGCAAAGTGGCGCAGACAAAACCAGGAAAAAGGAATAAGGGGCAACCGTAACCAGGTTGGCAGAACAAAAAAGCTAAACAAAAGCTGGGGGCTATGATTTAAGTTTTTTTTCAGCTTTTCGCCCCCAAATTGATCAAGATATATAGGTGTATATATATATATTGTCTGGCGGCTAACCTGGTTAAGTGCACAGTCCGGCTGTCAAGATAAGTTCTGGTTTTCGGTATTTGGTTACAATTTAAGCCCTTAATATGTGTTTCTAACTTTTGTTTAACTTTAGTATTTCCCTTTCTTATTCCTCCCTTCACTTTGTTTTTTTTTTTGTCCGATGTATAAGTGTAAGATGAATGCTTTGGCTTATCTGGTGGTCACCGGTCTTCCTCTGTTCCGGCTTTCGTTGCCTGTCAAACGGTGTTTTAGTGCCGGACAAGCTACGGTAACGGGATACAGGATACCGGATACGGAATACGGATAGCTCCTGTCCTTTTTGTATCCCAGCGCTGAAAGCGATATGTCTGCACTGTGGGCTGTCCCTTGCCCTTAAGTCGGGCGGGGGGAACGGGGATATCTTTCAGCCTGACAGCATCTTAACTAATATAATGCCCAATTTTCTGTGGTTTATGGCTTACAACTGTCAATGCCTCGTCCGCCCATCCATCTAAGCGCTGCGGTTGGAGATGCTCGCGTGTCACGAGAATATTTTGAAAGGAAATTGGATTTAAAATTTTGTATAAAATATATCGTAAATATTCGATTTGAATTTATCAAAAAATATAGGATTAAAATATATTTATTGATTGATATTAAATTAATTCATTATTAAAGTAAAACTTATTAAAAATATATATATATATCCCCCCATTCCAGAGTATTATAATTTTAGTCTTAAGCCTGTAACTCAGTGAAGGATTCATTATTTTTTATTTTTTCAAAATTTTATAATGGGTTACGTCGTTAAAACTTTCAAAAATGCATAAAAATTTAGATTTTAAAATTCAGCTTGCAGATTTGTTAGCCTAATAAAAAATATTACAGAAAAGCTTTCCGAATTAAAATTAAAGATTTTTCGACTAAGTTATGATCAATTTAAGATACGAATCCACGAATACTCTTCCTTTGTTAATTGTGTGTCTCGATACTTATAATTTCCTCCGTTTTTTCTATCAAAATACCTCACCCTTACTCAAGCATCTCTACTTTCCACATTTCCTACTTTCTGGTTGAGCTTTTTACGGGGATTTTGTCTATTTTCCGTTTCAAGCCATTGAAAGGTCGTTATTTAAATTGATATAAATGATATGTCCTCGGGTTGTCTGGTCTGGCTCTTTGTTTGGTCAGTTCCTTTGACATTCGGCGGGGCGGTAAGTGAATATCAAATCGACATCAACGCTAAGTGACTTTGATTTATCATAGTGCATGAGTTTATTTACAAACACACACGCTGGTTAGATGGCTGGCCGGGCGGCAAACAAAGTGTCCTGTGGACACAGCTGTCGCAGGATGCGGGCATCATCCTCACATCCCCGAAATGCAGGCAAACAATTAGCTCAAGTGGAGCTTCTGATTTCTCACAATCTTTTCAATCACACTTAGGTCTGGTTGGCTCGGCATTAAAGTTACTTCTCCCTCGCTTTATTTTATTGGGCAGTTTGCGCATCCTTTAACAAATTGCAGGACATTAAGTTTTTATGTTCGCAGGCACTGGGTCCTTGTATGTATATATGTATCTCTGGTAACTCTCTGTATCTGTTTAATGGCAATTCAGGCAATTAAAATGCTACTGAAATCGTTATTCAGATGGCTATGTAGCTATAGCTCTGACTATATAGCTGCATTTAATGGAATACTCAACGTTATCCTTCGATTTTCCTGCACTTTATGACTTATGAGGACGTTTTTCCGTAACGAATTTTCCCCAGCTAATTAACCGAGCTTTTTCTTTTCCTTGTTCACTTTTTGTGTGCCGAAGAATAATGTCCAAATATTAATTACTCGCCATTATTCACACGCCTACCCATGGTTACTCTCGCAAACACAGACTCAGCTTCAGACCCAGACTCAGGTGTTTCCTTGATTCCCTGGGCTTTTCAGGGATGGTGTGCAGGGGTGGCGGGTGGTTTCCTTGGGGGGTGCTCCCATATTTCATAGCCACAACAAATGCCCAACAATCATTCAAACGCAGACACAGGGGATTTGTCGCCGTCTAAGCCGCGCGTTGAGTTGAACAACTCAATGAGTGGCAACGGCGACAGGGACCCAGTTTAAATGAAAGTGAGCTCTCTCTCGCTGCCAGGCATGTTAATTATTTAGAAAGCATTCAGATTTATTTACTTAATTCTTCAGTCATTCTGTTTGCGCTTTTGTTGTTCCACATTTTTAACTTGTGTTTGCAAGTACGTTAGTAATTGTTTTGCTAGCAGGGAAGGACCTGGCTTTGCAGGGAATGTAAACTGCAGGAGAAAAAAGTAATTTTTTAAAGGTAAAATGGTTTTTATACACCTTCTGGACATGTTATTTATTTTGTTATTTTATTTATTTACTTATTTATTTATTTTTGCATTTTGTTTATTTTTGTGTTAATTAATTTTGTATTAAATTGTGTATTTTATTTTATTTAGCAGCAACGCAGGAGAGGAGTGAAATGGCGTACTTTCAGGCTGTAGTGAATATAGGGCAAAAAGCGCTCTTTTAGTCTGTAGCCAATAGTGCCCTTGGGCCAAGATCAAAATTGCAAACTTTTAAGCTGATCAAAATATAGAATATGCGAATAATAATAGCAAACTTTTAGGAAGCAATTTGATGGTGACGTCACTGAAAGAGGTTTCGCTAAAATAAATAATCCTTCTGCTGCATTCTGTGCTTACAATTCATAAACCGATGAATTTGTACTGGAAATGTCAAAATTAAAAGCGTGGTGGGAGTCTTGGCTAACTTCAGGAACAAGATCTAAAACAGGTTCGAATCTTGGATAAGTATAACAGTTTATAAAAGATCTTCGTTGCTTTCTGTTTCTTTCTGCTCGCCTGTTACTCGAAATCGAGAAATGGGCAATTTTCTTGGAGATTTAGAGAAATTCTGTGGGAAAAGTATTGTTGTTGTAAATATGTTGTTGTAATTACGTAGTTGTTGCATGCAAGAAATAGGTTTAAATCTTTATATGTGCATAACATAAATTATAACAGTTTATACCAGTTCCTGTCGTCGATCTCCTGGTTTCTGTTCGCCTGTTACAAGAAACGGTGGAACGGACAAATTAAATTGTTCGCCAATTTCACCGATCGCCCAAACAAAGTCCCCAAAAAGCTGTTGGGTTTTTATCTACCAATTTAAGCTACTATTTTATCCCCAGTGGCGCCTTAAATTGTATCTATTCAACGGGATTTAACAGCTTTGGCACAGCAAAACCAACAATTCAGCACAATTGACTGGGCAGTAAATATTTTACTTACTTTGGTTTACTGAGCCACATTTTTGCGCCACACCCCCTTGACCCCACTGCCTGTCTCTGCGGGGTTTTTGCTCCTTTTGTCCTTTAGGCTTACTTATGTGGGAGTGTTGGCTTGTTTCGGCACTAGATTTATGCCCTTTCTTGTGCAGCTCCCCGGCTAGTGCAAGGATACACAAGTATTTTATTTGTTTTACATGGATTTCTCTGCCCGGCAGATTTGTCGTATTTTATGCCACAAATAAAGCCGCAAACAGCTGAACAAAAAATAAACAAAACAAAGAAAAGGGACCTGCCACAAAGTGGAGTTCATCTAAAGGCGAAATCCTGGATTTATTGCGAGCAGGAGCTCGAAAATTTTCCCCCTTTGAGCAAAAGTCTTTGGGCTTGTTTTTAATTTCTTGTTTCTTTTTATTTCGCTTCATCGTTTCCTTCAGTCTTCGTATAAGAAATAACATTTTGTGGTTGCTGTGGGTGTGTCTATCATTTAATTAAATATTTTTGCGTATATCGTATTATTAATATTTAAACTTACGGTTGCCTGTTGGCTTTCTGCTTTCTGCTCTATGCTCTTCTTGTTTTATTTTTATACACAAACTGGTTTTTCTATATATTCAGAGATTTTTCTGTGGGTTTTTCTAAATGCATTTTGTGCATTTGCTGTCTGGCTTTTGATTTTGCTTATTTAGTATACACGCTTTATGCTTCCAATTTTTTGTTTTGCATTTTAGAAATATATTTTTTACACTTGCTCTTCGTGTGTGTGCTGTCGCATTTAATGAAATTATTATTTGCAAATGAAAACCCGAAACCGAAAAATAACAGCAAACGAGAGCTTTGATTCAGAATTATTGCTTTTTGGGAAATCATTTATGCTTAAACCAATATCCGCTGATGCATTTGACTAATGTTTCTCCAAATGCACTCTGCCGTACATAAATTATTTACAGTAATCGTACAGACACTCGACCGAGTGCTTCATTTATATACAAATTATATTAATTATTAGCTCAACTTTGAGTTCTGGCTCACTAAGATAATGTAAAGGTAAGTGTTTAATTTAATTTTAATTTTAATTTTTATTCAATTTGTTTAGTTTTCCGCTTAAACTTGTCGCTTATATTGTCCTTCGAGAGATGTTTTTTTTTTTGCCGCTGAATTTGTAGGAAACGTGGGAATATGAGAGGCTGTGCAGGGTCTTCAAAAGGACCCCCTATCCCTTTGGCAGTTTGGATTCATTTTCATTCAGTTAGTTCTAGACTCTGGACTGGACTGGACTATTTGGTCCCCATTTCGTACGTTATATTGCCTGCCAAAGTCGGTGTCGCTTTATAGAACCCACGAAAGAAAAGCCCCCTTGACATATTCAGCATGAATCAAAATTAAATTTTCTTCTCCGTTACAGCTAATATATATTCGTTTAAATATATTTTTAAATTCACTTGTAAGTTGCTTAGACACTAGACGCTATCTAGAGTATTCGAATGCTAAATGCCACATTAACTATGAGTTCTGGGGAGAGAAATAGAGAGTGAGATGTGAATGCAGTTAGCTTAGTGTTTCTTTGAAATCGTATCCGGTCTTAGGCTAGCGGTTAGTATACATATCTAATATATCTTGTATCTGTATCTGCTATCTGGTAGATGCTATCTGCTATCTGCTATCCGTAGGTCATTAAGAGTATTTGTATGCTTGCTATACACGTAGACATATCCCTTGTTTCATTTGACGCTTGTTAAACTTTGTTGCGAGTTACCTCTGTCTCTGTAGTTGAAAAAAAAAAATAACTAAGTCAATTTTTAGATAGTGAATGTATTTAGCAGAAAATGAACTAGTGACTTGGGAATTTCTTAGTTTAGTTTATAGATTTTTATTTAATATTTAAAGAAGTAAATACAAAATTTGCATAAAAGTCAGTGAGATTTAAAATCTCTTTAAAATAAGCCCAAAAGCCCATTAGGCACATTTTTCCAGATAAGATATATTTAAAAATAAATAAAATAAAAAATAAAAATAACAGAACTAATCTTCTGCTAAATACACCCCCTGAAATCCTTCCTCCCCTTATCCCTCTCGCCTTAATCTAACCTCTCACTTTCCCTGTTTGTGTTTATCCTTGAATTAAACCCCCTTTTCTATCCTTCACTCTTCCAACTCAGAACTGACCGCTGCTGGCCTTGGTGCTCTGAACACAGCCCCGATAGTTGTTGTTATTGTTGTGGTGGTGGTGGTGGTGGTGGTTATGGTGGTGATAGTTCAGTCCAACCATTTCCATTTCCATCTCCGTTTCCGTCTCCATGTGGGATCCCTTGCGTCCACGTCATACGTAGACCACATGTGGTTTTCCCGCCGCTGGTGGCACTGGCGAAGGTCCTGCCGAGGATGCTGCGGACGAGTGATTCATGGCCGCCGCCTGTTTCAGCTTAGTCATTGTGTGCGTGTCCGGGTATTCGTAGTGATCGAAGCGCTCGTACAGGTGCTCCGGCTCATCGTCGGCCTCCTTGACGGGTAGTTCCCAGTGGTTGAGGGCCCGGTAGTCATTGACTATGGTCTGGGCCTTGATGTACCGCTCCAGATCCGATTTATCCAGCTGTGGCAAGGTGGCCTGCTGGTACTCATGGCCCACGCCATTGCCCAGGTGGGACTGGAGGGGCATGGCCGCCTGGTGGTAGTGATGATGGGCCTGCAGGGTCTGTGCATGATGCGGATAGTTGAGGGACATGCCCAGGTTGTTACCATGGTTACTACCGCCCAGAGTCATGCTCATGCCGAGGCCCATGCCGGGATTATGGTTCTGCAGGATGCGATCGTGCACGTTGATGATGCTCTTGCTGGCCCTTAAGGGACCCCGTTCGTGCAACAGCTTCCTGCGACGCTTCACAAAGCGCAGGTAGTATAGGACACTCACTCCGATCATCGTCACCAGGAGGCAAGTGATCACTGCACACACCACGGTGACTATGTGGGCCGGACAGGTGATCTCACCCTCGCTCATGGTCAGCAGCTGCCGGCGGGTCCTAATCTTATCCCGCCAGATATCACAACCGATTTGCTGGCGATCCATGCGCAGGATGCCCGAGTTCCTGTTCGAGGAAGAGGTGGCCAGTTCGTAGGCACTCGGTTCGGTGGTGTGCAAGGCATTGACTATATGCTGCTCTGCTATGTAGGCAGCCAGGGCAGCCACCCCATCGTCCGTGGAGGCCTCATCCGCCTGCTCGTCATCCTCTCCATCTGCCTCCTTGGCCAGAGCAGCCACTGCTCCTCCTGCCGCATGCTCGATGGCAGGATCCACACCCTCAAAGTTGCCAGTTACCAGCCGCCAGAGCCAC
Organism: Drosophila watanabei; assembly: GCA_008042575.1. NCBI lineage: Eukaryota > Metazoa > Arthropoda > Insecta > Diptera > Drosophilidae > Drosophila > Drosophila watanabei. The sequence continues at coordinate 63,046 of VNJS01016385.1, forward strand.
AGCAGCGAACAGTTGCACTGCAGTGGATTATCCCCAAGATATAGCTTCTGCAACTGATCCACCGGGAACTGGGCAGAGTACAGGGTCTGCAGGCTGTTGCTCTGCATGTAGACCTCCAGGATATTGGGATTGCCCTGGAACAGACGCATCGGTATGTCGCTCAGCTGGGGATTGTTGTTCAGGTGCAGTGTCTGCAGGTGGGTGTTGTCCACAAAGGCTCTGGAAAGGATAAAAATAATGCAGGTTTTAATTGGAAACTAGAAAATATTACAAATAAAAACATTAAAATGAGAAGCTTATTAAAAGGTTAGAAATTGTATAATTAATATATTTGTAAAGAATCCTTTGAAAAAGATGTTTACCCACAATTTCCCTAGAAATCTCTTTAAATTCTAAATAAAACCTTCCATTTTGACCTTTTTATTAGTCTCATTGCAAAATTTTCCCCAGTGTCTGCTCTAATTAGCCGACTGTCTGTTTTATACCCCGAACATTCATTCGTCCTGGCTTTTTATTATTTTTTCCCCCCAACTGCAGCTGCTCTGTGTCCTGTGTGTTGGTTCGTTTTAATTATGCACACTGTACGATGCATCGGCGTTCAACTTAAATGCCAGGCAATGAAATACATGAATAACATACATACATTCAGCAGATTTCCCGGGGAAAACACACACATGACAGCGTCAGCTTCGACTTAAGCGACATGGATTTATTTAGCCTGCGTCTATTTCAACTTAATAAAAGGGGGAGGACGAGCAGGAGCTGCCTGGATGAATGGAAAAAAAGGATGCAGGCATTAAGGGGCCAGGCAGGAGGAAGCTGACAAGGCTCCGTGTTATTCGAGCTCCGTGGAGCGTTGTCGTAAATCCCTGCCAAGTTAAGTCAACGCGCTAAGTCGCTGACTTGGAGAAAAGGATGCAGTGAGAGAGACAGAGGGCTGGATGTGTGTGTGCAGTGCATTACCCCGATACCTAAGACCCCAGACCCTATTCCAGATCCCTATATCCAGGGCCCTGCCAGCAGACAGCATGAGACTCCGCAAGAAATAAGTGCAACGTGGCGTATGAGCAACATTGAGCGAGCTCCGCCGTCTTGACTTACTCCGCTGACACAAAGCGAATTTGTCTCTTTTAAGCGTCCTGCAAGCAGCAGCCAACATTTCATTTCAATACCCAGCGAGTCGTCTCTAGCATTTCATGTTAAATGAACGCATTTATTGCACAAGCTGCAAGTTGCACTGGCACAAGCAATAGCAGTAGCAGTTGCAGTTGCTCCCAAGGATCTGCCAGGATTCCCGCATTGATTTGATAAGTGGCTGCATTTTGCTCGGCTCCTTCGAGGCCATAAGTTTGCTGCGTACCCAGTCGACTGTGGCTGCCACTTGTGATGAATTCGAATCGCAGACTGTGCCAATGAGCTCGAAAATTGTTTGTCAGCTCTTCAGGGACGGGGGAGCGAAATTCATTAAGTTGACTGATGACCCAGGAAGTGTATAGTTTTTGGGACTCTTTTTTTGGTGAAATCAAAGAAACTTTGTGGGGAAGTTGAGCCTTATTTATATTTGTATTGGAAATATAGTTTTGTTGTAAAATATAATTCTTTATTTGATTTGTTTGAAATTTTAGAATGCTTTTTATACCAAAATGAAGTTTACAATTATTATGGTTTTCGTTATACAAGAAAATAGCTCGTTAAAATGTCGATAACTATTTATTTAATAATTTGAAACAGTGTTATGAAACGGAACCTTACCAAAAAACAGTATAATTATGATATCCTTTAAGCAAATGGTTACTAAAAATATTTTAAAACCTTTTTAAATCAATTTCAAGTACCCCAACATACTGAAATATGAATTCCAGTTTATATATTATATAAAATATATTTTAAATCTATTTAAACAATATTAATGACAATTTAAAATCATCTTTAAACATCTCAGAAGTCACCAGCATTGTATTCTTCTTCAACATTAGAATAAAAACCCAAACATTCCATATTAAAGCACCCAAAAAAACCCTTAAAAAAATTACCTTAAGCCCTCGTAAAATTCTTCCAGACACTGTCCCAGCCAGACACACTAATCTTATGCCCACACATTCCCAAACCCCTCTCAATATTTACCTACACTCAACTCCACGCCACTCCAACTATCTTTCCACCTTTCGAACATTCAATTTCATGGCAAGTTTAACATTTAACTTAACTACGTGGAAAAAACTTGGCGCAAAAAACCTCAATTGCAGGCGCACTTCGTTCAACCTACGGAAAAAAATGGGACTTTGCATTACCAAAACAAACTCGGTCTGCATACGACATAAGCCGAAATTTACCCAAAACAATTTAGCGGGTAGACCGAACAACAAACAGGAGCGACAGGAGAAAAAAATAAATTCAATTATTTGTGCAAATATTATGCAAATAACCGACGAGAGGCGAAACGTGACATCTAAGAAAGTTTCGGCGGTTAGAAGAGCTCTACAGGTTGATGATTTACCTCTGATCGACCTGTTGGCGGGCCTTTAAAAAAAGAAAACAGGAATCAAGTGACAAAGGCTAAAGTACGGCAGGGAATGAGGAGAAGGACTTTAGTCCCACCTTTTTGCTGTTTGGCTTTGGTTTTTCGGTTTGTTCTCCCCGCGATTCAAACTTCATTTTACATGTTTCATGTTTTCGACTGGCTACCCACCCTTCCTAGCCGCGCTTCCTTTTATTTTCGGGATCCTTCTACTCTTTTTGTTGTTGTTGCAGGACTATTTTGTCTGCGTTTGCCAACGTCAAACGTGCGGAAACGGAAATGGCTGCCATGTGTGCGTGTGTGGGGATGTGCACTGAGAGGAAATTGTGGGGGAATCAGTATTGAAAGGTAAACAGAGGCTAAAGTTTCAGATAAATATTCAGATAAATATTTAATTAAAATATCTTATAAATAAATAATCGTTTTATGCTTGAAACTTTTTTAATTATATAAGGAGAGTTACTTAATTACAAATTATTTTACTCTCCATTAACTATTTTCTTTCAGTGTCCTTGTGTGCCGCATAAATGTTTGCCTTGTTTCGTTTTGCTTCTTTTTCCCTTTTGGGCTCATATGCAAATTGTCAGTGTGTGTGTGTGTGTGTGTGTGTGGGTGAGTGTGTGGTGTGTGTGCGAGCGAATCTGAATTGGAATTGCTCGAAATCCGATTGAAATGTTTGCTGTCCATGTTCGCTGGGTTTTCAGTCACGATTCCCAGGACTTTGGGACTTTACACACAGAGCGTCAGAGTTCACTCACATCATCGGGTCCCCTCCTTTCCCCCCTTTGGCTCAGTCAGGCTGTCTGGACAGTCAATCAGTCAGTCTGTCAAACAGTTTGTCAGTCGCTTTTTGATATAGTTTTGAATGGCAGTCAATCCTCATCGGTCTCCCTGACTCCCTGGCTCCCTGACTCCCTACCATTTCCTATTATGCCGCAAATCCTTTTGCTCTCTATTCATTTGATTGACGTTTTTTAAGTACAACAAAATATGGCAAAGATCGGGGATCTCTCGCTTTGGGTTCATTGAGCCCTTTGACAGTCAGTTAGTACACCTTTCCATTTTTTTTCTTTAAGTAGAGGGGACATATTATCAAATGATATGGTCGCGCAATTCGTTAATGACATTTTAAACGGTTTTAAATTACGCATACGCCCCTTATGAGGTCCTTTAATTTGCCAGCCAAGCGTTAGTCAAGGGGGCGTTGTAACAAGGACATGGAATATGTGGAGAAATGCAAAAAGAAAGAAATACTTCCCTAACGCCCCTTTAATTTTACATAATAATAGTTTATTACAACAAGAGCCATAAGGGAGGTAAATATTTCTAGGGCAAAAAATCGTTAAAAAGCTTTAATCTTTTAAAAATAAATTACTTAAAATAAGAAAATAATTTCAAGTGAAAAGGTCTCACAAATTAAAAGATAAATTAATAGTGAGCTGGTAATAAAGTTTGCAATTTATATTCTTGTGTTTACAAATTTGCATCAACTCAACATAAAAACATCACTAAATGAAATTTGTAAATATTTAATCCTTAAGCCCCCGTTTTTTTCATGTAAATTCCACTCTGTAGTCATTCATTGTCCATACATTAAATATTTATAGAAAAGAGTTAAGCGTTAAAGCAACTCTCTGGCAGTTAATGATGGCAATTTGTCAGAGCCTTTTTTTTCCACTCTATGAATTTGTTATCTAATTATGTCACAAATGCATAGAAAATGTGTGTATATAGAAGAACATGTTTGTGTGTGGAGAGCTAATTATGCTCGTACACCGAATGACAACATTTATGTCACACACACTTGGCGTCATGTCCTCGGAGTCCTTGTTTTTATTCGCCGGCAACGACATTTGCCATGTTTCCCATTGAAAGGACAAGAGCGCTTAAAGTGGCCATTAAATTGAACTTTCAATATGATTATCAAACGGGGAAGTGAATGACTGCCATTTGCAGGAGTCAAGCGGATAAAAAGTTGCCATTTTTTCCTATATTCCGCATTCCCTTTTCCCTTTTCCCTAATTAAGGAAATATGTCAGCTTAATGAGCCAACAACAGAAGGGCTGCTCGGGGTAAACATGAACATAGCGCTAGGAACACGACCTTAGTTTTCCTGCTCCTTCAAAAGTGAGGCAGTGCCAACAGAAAAATGTAAACAACAGAAAGCTGAAGAAAAGACAGGAAGAAATTACGGAAACAGGAAAACATAAACATGTTGCCGGTGCTGGCCATATTTTTTCCATAAATTATGAGCTGGAGAATATATACATATATATTATTCAAGGCAGTGCCAGTGGAAACTCAAGACCCGAGTAGCTATTATGCGTATTTACCGGGTTCCGCCTCCCCTCTAAGTCTGTCTCCTTATGCATATGCATGTTCCACCCCCTTCTTAACCCCTAACCCACGGTTGCACTTGAATTTTAAGTTGAATTTAAATAAAGTTTAACTTTGGCATAATGAGGCAACAATGCCAGGTGAGCATGATGATGAAAGAACTCAAGGTGAAGAGGAGAAGCTCCTGTCAGCGAGAAGGAGAGTAAGCAACTTAATTAGCTCTGTGTTTTTTTTATTTTCAAGTGTTTCTGTTTTAAATGAATAACAAGACAAGTGGCAATTAGCCGGAAGTTGCAGGGAAATTAGAAATTAAATTGATGTTCTTAGGGGGAAATAAATAATATATTTTCCAGGGTCAGGCAGCGAGTAATCAAGGCTAAAAATATTAAACACAAGCTTTACTCTTGCTATTTTGTAAGTTAAAAATCCCTGGTAGAGTTTTCTTTATTTAAAATTAAACAAAATGAACCTTGACAGAGTAAAATTATGCTAACCACAACTCTTAACTTTCCCAACTTCTAATCCTTTAGTCAAAACTTTAAATTTCAGACACATCTCTACTGTTAATAACAAAGGACATCTGCTTAAATTGTAGCCCATGTCCTGGAATCCTTTTCCACACCACAATGACTCCATTTCTAAGCCATTACAGCCAGAAGCACAGTCCATTACACTCGAATTTAATTCCCAATTGTCGCATCCAACAACCGGCATCCATCCTCATCAGAATTCCGAGTGGGTCCCCGTTCTCCACCCCTTGTGGAATATTTTGGAGAGCAACCCCAAAGGGCTGGACTGCCGCAAAAACAAATGTCACACATGTTGGAGCCCCGCATAAATTTTAAAACAATTAGTTTCAATTTCGGAAGCCACACGGCCAACACCTACCTAGCTCTGACTTTCTGCTTTGCCTCGTATTAAGTCATGTTCACTTGGTATTCCCTTTGAAATGCTGAAAGCGAAACTCCGCCTGTCCACGAATAATTCCCCTCGAATTCGAAGGGTTGTTTGTTTTTCCAGAGGAATGAGGAATGAGACAGGAGGTTGGGAGGACGCATGAAGGACGTGCTGCCGCCTAATGAATTTTGCCAAGGACTCGCTGCTGTTGTTTAGGTGTAAGGTTTCCATAATGAGCAGCACAACGCGGCACACACACACGGTGTTGTGGGGGAAATGTATCCTGTCGCCCCATAAACTTGACTATCAACGTGTCGCCATCGGTGCTCACTCGCTCCTGGCTCGTCCTTTTCGCAACTCATACACAGATTTCAGATTTCCATTAACGCATTTGCATAAATATTTACATGTCTGTGTCCCCCCTTTAAGTTTAAAATGTTTCGCTGTTTCGCTATTTCCTTCAAGGAAAACCTGTTGGGGAGGCAGGCCTCATGTGTGGCAAGGTAACAATTTGTTTCGGCAACCCTTTCAATATTTTCCTGGGATGGTTGCTCCCTTTTGGGCAAATGAATTTTACATCAACTTCTTCTTTATGATTCTCCGAAAAAAAAAAAAAAAAAAAATATTACGCACATAATTTCCTGTAAACAAAAAAGGAAAAGAAAAGCCAGTCGAGAGGATGTTGGCCTTAAGCAGAGGAGAATTTTAAATATTCAAAATTATTGGCAACTGGGGAAAATTAAGAACTTGTATCTAAGAAAACTTTAAATATCTTTTAGTGAAATTTATAAAAGAATAAAATAGGAATTGAACTTTTAATGCTTTTAAATAATAAAATATTCTTAAAGAATGTCTAAAACTACCAGAAGTGTAATTAAAAAAACCAGTAAGCACTTAAAAAATATATTATGTCTTTTGATAATGCATTTATTTTTGAGGCATTTCTGGAATCTTAAATTAATTCATTTAAATAAAACCCAAATATTGTTGGTATTTTAAAGAAATTTAATTAGTTAACCAAAAGTTTTAGGTATTTATAAAGCCAAATTTACGATAAATATTTAATTTCTCACATTCCTTTAGGGAATTCCTGAAAATCCTCAGATAGTTGTAAGACTCTAAATATATTTCTAGCCCCAAGATATAATAATATTTCATCTTACGGATGCAAAACTTGAAATTCCACAAAATTAGCATAAGGCGGCAAGATCTCTATTTTTGCTTCTCAGTCACTCAAGTCAAGACAAACATGGAATTTAGTTTGCAAATCAGTCAACGCAGACAGACTTCCTACTATACACATACTATATATACATATATAGAAGCTCTCCAATGTGTGGAGATTGAGCAACAATTTCGAGAGTCTGCGAACAACTTTAGGAAGGGGATAAAAGTTTACACAAGACTGAGACAGGCTCTGAGACAGAGACCAAACAAAAGGCAAAAGCAATTACAAAGGCCAATTCAAGGGGTGGGTGTGGTGTGGTGTATGTGGGGCGGAAAAGGGGGTGGCAGATAAACCCTAAACTTGGCCCGAACAAAATCAAACGAAAATTCCAAATTAAACTCATTTAAATGGCATATGATGCTCGGTCTCGGGCTCAGACTCTCGTCCTTCGGCGCTTGTCATGTAAGTCATGTTAATGTCATTGTTAAGCGGCATGTCGCCTCCCCCCCCTGTAAAAGGGGGCGTGGCTTGTGGCTATAAAGCGGCTGCTGCTTGTGCTCCTGCTGCTCCTGAACCTCCCTTGTCGGCGGTTGATTGACATGGAAGGGCAGAGTGGCAGTAGTCCTCGTCTCGCATCGACTCGCCTCGTTCATTGATTTGATATGAAAATTGCCTGGAATTATTGAATTAACATATGCTCGAGTTGAGCTCAAGCATTCCCCATTTTCCCCCTCACCTCCCCCCCTGGGTCTTTCTGTGTGCTTTGGTTCGTGTGTGACTCAGTGTGTGTGGCGGCATCTTATTACCAAAAGCGTATTAGGCATGATTGATTGCATTGAGCAATAATGATTTGTCTGCCGCTTAGTTCGGCAGCTAAAGGGAAATTTGCTTGATTGTTGTACAGCAACACAGAGGGAAATAAGTAGTAAGAACTTTGAAATTAAATGGACAAATTGTGCTCTTAAGAAAGATTAGATAAAGCTATGAATTATAGTAAAAAGTTGAAAACTCTCATAATAAATTGTTTAAAAAGGATTGCAATGATTCCTAAGCCTCTTTTAATAGTTTTGTAGTATTCCCTGTAAGGTTTATTATACTTCTCAGAACCCTTAATACTTTTCTCTCAGTGTCCCTGTCTTTGGGTGAATTTCTGAAGCCTTCAATGGGCGTGTAGGTCACGTGCAAGTGTGTGAAAGTGAATGGTTTGATTAGTCTGGAACTCCAAAGAGAGTACGTCTTCTTAGCAAATTGTTCAGAATTTCCATTTGGCAGATACCAAGAATACTTAATGATTAATTTACGAACAGAGAAAGTGCAAATGAAAGGCATTTAGTAAACATTTAAATCCTAAACAAGATAATTACTGGCTTAAGCCAGCTTAGAGTTGACTTTAAGCTCTGGAAACACATAACCAAAGTGTTTGCTTTTTAAGTTTTTCGAATCCCAATGCTAACGGTTGTCTTGTTTATTGTTAGCTCCTTTGGCAAACAAATAGTTTCGTTTTCATCTGACCTGACCCAGTTCGTACTTCTTGGGGATCATCGAGAGAGTCGTTTTGGGGAGGAAAACTTTTTTCGGGCTAAGAACTTACCTCGAATCGATGCGCTGCAAATAGTCAAGCCGACTCAAATGCAATTCGCGCAAATGAAACAAGTTGAGGAAGGCGACGGCGGGTAGCTGGGAAAAGCGATTTCCACCTAAGTTCAAGTAGGTGAGGTTCGAAAGTTTCGACAACTGCTGGGTGGGCACCATCTGCAATAGATAGAAAATAAAAATGGGAATGAGAATGAGAACGCGGAACGAGCAACGTTTTATTTGGACTACAAACTTTTGCCCTTCTGGATCTTATCAAATATTAATGCTGGCCACTCAACTTTAAAAACGTTTTGCGGTTTGTACCGAAAGGACTGTTGTCCTTCACCCCAAACAAGAAAAAAGGGGAACACTAAATAGCGCTAGAAAGGCTAGAATACAAAAAAAAAAAAGGAAACCGGAAAACAAGCCGAACAATCAATACGAAAGCGTTGTTTAAGCGACTGCAGCGGAAACGGAAACGCGCGTCATGTACTTCCGTTTTTGCTCCCTTTTTGTGTTCAATCACTCCGCCAGCGAACAAATTCGTCTCTAAGTTGGGGTACCCTGTACTTTTTAGGGGGGAGGGTATACTGTATTTTAGGTAAAGCTATTTTATAAAATAAATCTATACTTTTACCCTTCCTTATTACTTAATATTAAGGAATGGTTCGAATTTTTTATCTGCCCTTTTTCCATTAAGCTCCTGAAGGTATGCTATAAATTTTAGTGAACAAGCCATTAGGGACCACCCGGTATTTCATAGTCGTGTTTATTTCATTTTTCTCGTTTTTTTTTTGAGGGCAATAAAATCAATCTTGCAACGAATTTGTTACAACTACTGAGACAGCTTCGAGGAGAGTGTGGCATGCATAAAAGAAAAGGTTCCCTATCCTTTCCTTTCCTTACCCAGGGAGCGGGTCAAAAGCTTTTGGCTGTAATTTTGGCTGCCAGTTGTGTTCACCTTCTTGTGCTCCTCATTCCTCACCCCCTCTCCCCTTTCTTCGCTTTCTCACTCCCCCCTTTTTCTCTCTCTCTTTCCCTTAGCGTGTCGGCGGAAGCTACGTGCCAGGCGCCCGGACACGAACACACTCCGCGATAACGTAATGAACTTTTGGGTTAGCGGGGGAAAAACTCAGGGAAAGCGGTGGGGAAATATAAAGGAAAATTCGGGAGGAGGGTTTAACAAGAAAAAGGGGAGTTGGTGTGTGTGTGTTCTGGCCGAAAAGCTCATAAGGCAGCGAAAATGGTTGAAAATTAAAAGGCATTACGCATACGCAGTGTAGGCCAAGCCGGGCAATTGTTTAACCAAATGGCAACACTTTTTTTTTCCAGCACCCCTTTTACAATTTTTCTTTTTGCTCTTTGTGTGTGTGTGGGTGTGCTTTTCATGTTTGCACTGCACTCAAAGGGAAAGCTGGACTAATTAAAAGGCTTTTCCTCTCTTTTAGCTTGCCCTTTTCCCTTAAGAACTCTAAGAAGGGAAGGAGAGTGTAGGAATATGTATGAAAAAGGGTGAGAAGAGCCAGAAAAGAAAGTGAAATTATATTGACTTTGATTTTGCAATTTAATTTCCTTTTTCCCTTGGCTAGAATCGAATCGAAATGAATAGAGAGGGAAATGAGAAAATGAAAGCTAATTGGCAAGCAATTTAAAAAGAAACCCCCAAAGCTATCTTTAAGCATAGTAAACAATTTTATTTAGGAAAGCTTTCAGCGCTCTCATCTTTTAATCATTCCAAATTTTATGTTCCGCCCCAGCTCACACATGTGAAAATTCCCAGAAAGAAAAACATACAGCATACACGTGGCATTTTCATGGAAATTTATAGCAAAACGATTTGCTCAGCTTGTGCAACGGCACGCAAAATTTATGCAACACAAAAACTGAAAACTAAATGCAAAATATATGGCAAAATAAATAAATTCGGATGGAACTTGATGCGAATTTATATTTTGTATTCTCTGGAATATTTTTGCAATTATTCTGTTTAATCTCAGAGGGAGACAGGGAGAGTGCTGCGAGTGCAATAATGTTTGTGTATATTTATGCACTTAATGCAAAATCAGAGCACACCCCCGAAAAGAAACAATAAGTACAAATCGAAACAACTGTTTTAACACCCTGCTGCCGCCTCTTCCCCTCTCCGCCATCAGTAAATATTGTTGTTGAATTATGAAAATGTAAAATTGTGCATAAGTTATTCCGATCTAAAATGAATTTGTTTGTTCGGGATTTTCATTTGGGACAAAGCAAATGGAAAATGCATTGTGGAAAATGCTGAAAATATATGCAATATTTAGAATAATCAGTCAATTGTGCGAAATATTTACTTTAGACATTTATTCTGATTTATTTTTGCCTTTAACCATTTATTTTGATTTATTTTTGCCTTTAACTATTTATTTTGATTTATGTTGACTCCTAATTCGTGATATAGAAATTGAGAAAAATGATTTTGGCGAATGGAAAACTTAAATGGAACTATATATTTCATGTATTTATTTTTGGAGCGAAAAATAATTTAAATGGAAAAAATTTGATATAGGGAAAATTTATTTAAAAGGTTTTAAGAACTTAAATAATTTTCTACTATATATATTTATCTTTTTAATTAATGTAAAGTTACTTATATTAACTCTCCTTATAACATTTCTTGTTCCATTTAAACTGCTTTCTAACACACACTTCATAAATCATATTCAAGCTTAGAATTTTGCATGCTTCATGAGCTCATGTACCAGACTCCAGACTCTCGCATTTTCCTGCATTTTCCCTTCTCCCCCCGGAAAAACTATGCAGATGCAGACAACAATTTCATGCACTAGCCGCATGCCGAAATGGTTCTGGATCGAGTCGAGGGATATATATCCTCTTGTGCTCCTACTCTGCGTCCCTGCATAATAAAACAACAATCTGTCCAATAGGAAAAAGAATGCCATTTGGAAAATACCGAAACAGGTTGGCAGGACGAACGCAGGGGGAGGCTAAAGTGGTGTGGGCGTGGCAGTGGAAAACCGACCATATTTCAACTACAAAATGCCAAAAGGTATTTTAAGTAGTTTCGAACTGATTCCGAGCGCCATAAATTCCTCAGCAGCGTCAGCCGTTGCCGTTGCTGTTGCCGTTGACTACGCGCGGTTTTCCAGCTTTTACTGCCTGGCATTGCACCTGCTTAGGAGTCCGGGATTTTAGCCATCAGACAGGACACACTCACACACAGAGTGCACAACACACGACACGCACACACACATACTTTATGCCCATCCTAACGACCATAAGTATATAGATATATACAGGAATCCCAGTGGCACAAGGAGCCGTAGTCCACTCCTCCTGGAGTCCAGGACTCGGGCTGCATTGCATCCATCAGTTTGCATAAACAGGCTGCTGATGTTGCAACTACAGGAAGTGCAGAGAAGGAAATCAAGGCGCTTTCTGATAATACATTTTAAAGAAAAGGGAAATTTTTTTAATAGAATATAACATCTCTCAATAAATTCATTTTATTTCTAAATTTTAAAATATGTTTAAACCCATTTTGAAAAAAGCAAGAGAGTTTCTTGAATAGTTTTTCTTCTTTTAGCTTCAATAATTTTGTCTACATCTTTTTATAATTTGTTATCAAATAATAAACCCTTATAATTTAGTATTTAATATAGTTGTTTTTCTCTCAGTGTCCTGTCTGGCTGTGATTACATAAAAACGCATTTCTGGAGACTTTACCCCTGAACCTTTCCCTGCCTCATCTTCTGTGAGCGAGCAGAAGGACATGCAATTTCACCTTTGAGCAGGGGATTTGCACAACTCAACTGGAAGTTAGTTCCCTACTCCTTTTGCCAGACATTATCCTTGCAGCCTCCTAGTATCTGTGCCGTGTCCTAATGATTTGGTTTTGGTCAATTTAAAGACGCAGGCCAAAAGGGGCTTGAAATGGAGCTTGGGCGAGATTTTGATTGGAATAATAACTGGAAACATATTTACTCTCGGAATTAATTTACTTTGATGGCATTTTAAAGCTCTTTAAGGCCTTTAAATACTTTGTAAAAAACACAACGCTTTAAATGTTGCATTTCCCTTAACTTAAGGCTTTGTTTTTTATCTAAAATTTCTTTCTTTTCCTTCTAAGCCCAAACTCTTTTGCCATTTAAGCTCTCAAGTTCGATATCTTTGGCAGTCCTTCTTCCTCCTTTCTTCGATTCCGCATCTTAGTTTCAGCTTTATCTTGACCTCGCCCACATTTCTGTTCACATTTCTTGCACAATTGTCTGGTCGTAAAGTTTAAGCAGCTTTAAGCTGGCTCAGTTGCCGGGCAACCAAAACTCTGGAAAACTCAGAGAAAGAGCCAGGAAGAGCGCTGGCGAAATGGCCGAGGGCCTAAGCAAAGAGTGTGCAGCAGGAGCAGGAGCAGGAGCAGGAGCAGGAGCCACACCCACAGCAGAAATCAGGCGGCACGGACATGTTTGCATGCATAAATAGCAGAAAGGACATGGCCGGCAGAAAGGACGAGTGCGTGTATCCTCGGCTTGGGTGGCGTGGACTGAGTTTTGGTGCTTGGGAAGTATGTGCGAACGGACAGCAACAACGAGTTATGGTTATTAATTTTGCGTATGCAAAATGCAGCTAAAACCCAGGAAGGACGAACTTAAACGAGGAGAAGTGGCGCAGGGTCGGAGCCGGGAAATCCGCTTTGGCAAAGTGTTGCTCACAGGATTTAGTCCTGGCAAAGTGTCTAAATTTATGAGACAGCCCAGGCAAGTTCTGCTGCGGTTAAGGGCTGGAATGTTTTGGTGAAAGTTCACACTTGTTCTGGTCTAAGGAAAAGTGAATTTAATATTGAACCTGGTATAGCCCTCCTCTCCCAAGGATAATGCAAAATACTTTGAATTTAATATAACTTAACTCACCGTTAAATTATTATCCGCCAAATCCAAATGCTTCAACGAAATGAGTCCCTCGAAGGCACTCACATCCAGCTCGCTCATCACATTGCCCCTCAGACTCAAAGCCAGCAGCTCCTTGAGGCCCTCGAAGCTATCGTTTCGCACAAACTCCACCAGATTATCGGACATATCCAAGCTCTTGAGGGCATGCAAATGCCAGAGATTACTCGCTGGGACGTCCAGCAATCGATTGTTCCGGAAGACCAGGACCTCCAGGGTGGGCATGCCCTTGAAGGAGTTATCCTCCATGCTCACAATATTGTTATTCGTGAGATCCAGCTCCACCAGTGAGGCCAGATCACTGAGGGCCGTGGGATGCACCGTTTCGATCCTGTTAAAGCTGAGATCCAGCAGAAGCAGGTTGGTGAGTCCCTTGAAGGCGTGCTTGTGCAGGGAACTGACCAGGTTCCGACTCAAATTCAACGTTCTCAGCTCCGACTGGTACTCAAAGTTCCTGGAACCCAAGGTTTCTATTATATTTTGGGAGAGATCCAGGATCTCCAGCTTCACGTAGAAGGGCAGAGCGTAATCCAGGTTACGTATCCGATTCAGGGTGAGGTTGATGTACTTGGTCTCCGGATTCAGTTGGATGGGCACATCCTCCAGGGCTGCATCCACGCAGAGCGCTCTGCTGTTTGTCTCCCCGCCCAGGCACTGGCATTTCGAGGGGCAAAAGGCCAAGGACTCTAGGGGGAGAAGCACCAGCAGGAGCAGGAGCAGCAGCACGGGTATGGCTCCACTTAACCATGGCCTACTGCATCTCCTTGTGGCAATGCCTGTTGTGCGGTCAGCCATTATGTGTGTTGACTCCTAGCAGATCCTTCCTTCAAGTCCTTCCTTGTTTGCTGTCCAGTTTGTGGTGCCAAAATGTTACCACCAATTCCTGTTGGACATCCTTGGGCTGCTACTAAACGGAGGCGGCACTGCAAGGATAATATTGAGAAATTGGAATATTAAGTACATTTATCTGAGGCTGTTTAACTTAATAAAATCGGTGTAAATTAATGCAAATATTTTATGCCAAAGTTAACAGCTGCTGCGAGTCAGAGATTTCTGATAATTATCCATAAATTGGTTGAGGTTTTAATTAATTATGCAATAAATTAAATATTGAATACGGGCATGATTTGTGGAATTTTAACTGCAACTCGTTTAAAAGGTAAAATGTAAATGAGACGGAAATGCACTGTATCCTTGCGGTTGCAGATGTATTTTTTTGTGTGGAAATAAAAACGTTTATATTGTGTTCTTTATTATTTAAACAAGTAATTATGTTAAAAAAAAGATAATAAATAATTAAAGACAGAAAGCATATCGTAAAGCAGGAGAGACCACTTAAAATATACCTCCACTTCAAATCAAAGTTTCTCTTCCTTTATTTAGCTCTCAAGTATCCTTAGGTCTTTGCTGGCAAATTAGCGTATATTTTAATGAAGATACTTTTGCCATTTGAAAGGGTAATATACTTGAAAGGACTCTCAACGACTGCTCCTTGCTTTTCACACCTTTTTTGGGGTTTGAGCCAGAACCTGAACGTATTCTTTCTTATACATTTTTTTTGGCTTGGAATTCTGGAAAAACTTTTGGCGGCACTGCAAGATTTATGTGCATAAGTTGGTAGCTAATATTTCATAAAAGTCGAGACGTAGACAGAGCCAAAAACTGAAGCTGAGAAATGGAGAATTGGAGAGAGTGAGCGAGAGAGTTAACTTTTTTTGTGCTGACAACTTTGCATTCGAAAGTTGCTGACTTCCCCCAGACAGGGAAAAGGGGGTGTAGGGAGGGGCCTAGGCCCAAGTCGGCTGCATTTTATGGTTTATAAGTTTTGCATAATGCAGTCAGTCGGACCGTCTAATAGTTATGGCCATGATGAGCTCTACCGCAAAGGGAATAATAGTAGAAATAGAAATGGAATTCTGAAAAAAACTGAATATTCATGAAAGGCTAAGGAAAATTTTGGGAACTATTAAACCAAAAAGGCAGGGGGAAAATTAAATATTTTTTCGTTACCTTTAAGGTTCTTACAAACTAATTTGTTAGGGAAAAAGGCATAAGATTTGTAAAAATATTTATTTGCATATAATCTCTAGAAATGTTGTTAAATTTACCCCAACTAAAGTTAAATTTATTTTAAAAAACCTAAATTTAAAGCTAAAAAAACAACACAGAAGGCAAAAATAACTCATTAGTAATATTTGACTTACATTCAAGTATTAAATAGGTTACTTGTTTCTCACAAATAACCCATTTTAGTAAACATTTAGTTACTAAATTTGAAAGCAAACTGCAGCCCAGGAAAACCCCATTTATCCGATTTAGAGAAGCATACTTTTGGGCAGCCACAATATCGAAATTTCCCTCTTTCTCTCTCTCTCTCTCTTTGGCAAAAATCCCCTTCCTGAATCGCATTTAGCTGACTTAAATTACATATTTGCCCAGCGGCAACACTCAATTAAGTAATTAACAAATTACATAGGGAAAGGAAAGGATAGAAGGGGGAGGCCACTGCCATTCAAATCCACTTGCGAGTGTCTGTCTTTCGGGCTCTGATTTGCATACAAAGGCACACACACACACAGATCAGACTTTAACCCCTCTTACACTGCGAACAATGGCCCTAACTAGCTGTAAAACAAATAATAAAAAGCAAAACGCAAACTTTTGAGGTTTCATAATGTCAACAAAGAGTGGAAAAGCACACACACAGAGTCAGGGAAAGAGAAAGAAAATGAGAGAGAGAGAAATAGAGAGGGATAGCAAGTTTCCTGTGGTTCTGGTTCATATTTTACGCTTCAATAAAATTGGTGAAAAAAAGTCCCGACCCCTCCTGTTCCTCCGCTCCTTCTCTGCTGCGTTGGAAAAAAAGTGAAAATTGTGAAAAATTCACTCCCGTGTGAATTATTAAGTTTCACATGGCAGTTGTTGTTTTCTTTTCCTTTTTACACAAATACATATATATACGTTTGAGGGGGTACGTGCGTGTGCGTGTGTGTGTTTGTGTTTGTTTGCAAAAAGCACACAAAGTTTTTAATAAACTTTCGCACGCCAAGCGAACTCAACTTTGAACCCCCTCAAAAAAAAAGAAAATTAAGAGAGGAGCAAAAAGGAGGCTCTCGCAGAGGCCTATAAGTGGCCAAGAGGGGGCACACACACACACACACACTCGCACACACACACAGTCATGATTTCATTGTGGCAAATATTTTGAAAGCAAACTTGGATCAGTTGATTGTTGGCCCTGCTTTTTGGGGGCTTGTCAAAGGCCGCCAACAAGTCGAAAGTTTGCGGCCTGCACTTTTCGATGTTCGCCCCTTTGAGTGCCAGAGCCAGGGGTGGGGGAGGAGAGATCGAAGCGGGGCTGCTTTTAATGGGTTAATTAAATGAAAGCCAACTAGAACTTGGCTTGAGAACTAAGGGAAAAAGTCAGGTGATGTGGTAGAAGAAATGGTAGATTTTACTTGGTTTTATCCTGAAAACACTTTAGAGTGAGGGATTAAGGATACAAAAATACATAGTTACTTTAGGCTAAAACTAATAAATATATACATTTTCGATATCGAAAAACATTCTTTTGAATAAAATACTTTTGGGGAAGAATTACAAACGGAATGGCTACAAATCGTTGGTGAAAAATGTAGTGTTGAATGTGTGATGTTGGTATTGGTGTGGCGTTGAATATCTATCAGAACATCTTTAAGAAATAAAAGGTTTTCCAAAACCAAAGCAAACCAAAATATTTATTAGTAACTTTAAACAATATTAAGCCTCCCTTATTTTTTTCTATTTCCCATTTACGAAAAAAAAAAAACAGATTTTCACAAAAAATATTTTATATATTACTTTTTACTTCTCAACGTCTCTTTTTCTTTTCAGAGCTTACAACTTTAAGCTGGCCATAATCTGGGATATCCCCTTGCGGATTTTCTCATCTCATTTAGGCTTGTCTCCCTAGGCCCTGTCCTGTTCCTATTCCTGTTCCTGTTTCGCTGCCACTTCCGCCATATTCATTCGGTTTATGACTGCAGCTAAACCAAAAATCCAATCAACAAAGTTGTAGGTGCTTCCCAGGACACACTCACACACACACACACACCCCGTGAAATTCCAGCTCCTCTTCAGTTTTATAAGCTTCATTTAATTATATTGACATTGTTGGAGTCTGTATATATCTTCGTTCTTTTTTTTTCGGTTCAGGTGAGCTTGTTTTCTGGGAAAAAGCGGAGCTCAAGCAGTGACACCCGAAACGAGGCGGTGCGGCATCCCCGTATCCCACGTTCCTCATTTGAAGTTAAATGCCATAAAAATGGGAAAATAATGCCAGAGCGCGGAGCATAGAGGAGTCGGAGCCGAGCAACAAATGCTGATAATAGAAATAGCGACGAGTTTTTCCGAGGAAAAGCGCAGGAGGAGGAAGCGCTGCCGGAGGAAGGACTCTGCGCGCCACGCATAAAGTTTGCACATAAATTTTCCAGCAAAGAGAACCGCTGAGCATGCCATTGACTTTAAAGGCCACAAATGGCAATCGGGGGAATTGCCGGGGTCACGCGGGACAGAATCTGAGATGAGGTCAGGGTTCAGGGGCACGAGAAGAAGAACAGGGAAGCTGCAAGCAAAACTCGGGGAGCAATCAAAGGTGAAAAACTTTTGTGAACTATGCGGAGAGCGAGAGCACACAAAGTCAATATTAATATTCACTTAGGTGGCAGCCAGAGGGGTAGGGTGAGGTAAGGGGCTCGGGGTGGCACTCTCTGACTGACAATGGCCAGGGAAAAAAGGCAAATGCCAAGCAAATTGAAAATGCGACGAAAAACGTGAGATGCCGCCTTTGCACTGCTATGGTAGCTCCTCTGCACTGAGGGAAAATATTTAAGGTAAGGGGAAAAAATTAATGAAAATTCAGTGCTGAATAAATTCATATTTAAGTGTGTAATAAATATTTACTGAGTATTTTTAAGGCTAAAAAATAATGTAATATTAAAAGGACAGAAATATGATCCTAATTTTCTCCTAAACTCTGCAAAGATTTCCTTTGACAAAATTAGTTCTTCATTATTTATCATTAAAATATTGATTTTATTTTGTACTTATTTTTTTATAAATATGTAATTATAAATAATATTACTAAAATTCCTAAAAATCATTAGTTTGTCCGAACATCACTTAATAATCATCTCAAACTTTATATAGTCCCAAATATCCATTTCAAAAATAATATATCACATTTTTTTTTATAACTTTACTTTTCTAAACAATTAAAAAATAATCTTTAGTTATTTTTTTTTTATTAAAATTAATTGTTGAATGATTCGTAAGATATTTTTCTTTACTCCCTAGTTTTTTCCAGTGTCTCAACGTGCCCGAGTGCGTTTATTTTTATCAAGATTAGCATTTGCTCCTCTTCCACAGTCTGTGGTGGGCCTCGGCCTCCACTCCGGCTCTCTACTGGTCTTTTCCCTGCCCCCCCCCCACTGCCTCCATTCCCGCCTTATTGGATGGGCAAACACACAGCACACACACACACACACACACACACAGGGCGATATGCAAAACAAAGAAATGAATTCCCAGATTTTGCACGCACAAATTGTCTCCGGCGCGGCGGCTGGCTGAGTTTTTCCCGGGCGTTTTCCCATCAAAGATGAATTGCTGTTGTCACCGCAGTGCACAGAGCACAGTGCAGTGGCAGGCGCTTTTCCAATGCTTTTCCTAGGCTGCTTTTCTGGCAGCAGTTTCCATCCCACTTCACGCATAATTAATGCAATTGTGCTGCTTGGCAGCCAAATAAGAGTTTTGTTGTGTTTAGTTTTTCGGTCAGATGCTGGTGACAAAGTGAGTGGTCGTCCAAGTTTGTTCAATTAGTGGCTGCCGAGAAAAACTAAATAAAATAAGGACAAAAAATACAGCGAAAAAGATGTCCTGGCAAAGTGCACTTTTGGCAGAAAAACAAACTATAAATATAGGTTGTGTTGAATAAGTAAATTAGGAGATTTGTCAAATAAACTTTGGGTTAATTGTGCCAGAAACATTGAAAATACTCTAAAAGTAATATTTAAAAATATATCCTAGTATTTAAACAAAAGCTTAAGCTCTTTTAAATAAATTCCCCGAAAAGCTGCCAAATTAAAGAAAATAAAAAATAGAGAACTGAAGAAAATCCATCAACTAAAACTGCAAATGGTGGCCTGGGAAAATAGCAAACTTTGCGCACATGTGATACAGCACTCGCCTTTGGCCAAGAATTTTAATTTAATTTAATTTTTGCCGTCTTTTTTTTAACACTTTGCTTGATTTGCAACACAAAAAAAAAAAAAAAGAAAAATGGAGAGAGAGGAGTCACCAGCAGCAGGAAAATGGCTTAATAACCAAAACACCCGAGGCAGCACACACTGGCTGAGTAGGGGGAAAAAAAACTGGCTGCGTTTTCCCGAGCATTTTCTCCTAGTTCCCCCCTATTTTTCCCCCTGCCTTTTTCACTGAATTTGCAGACGCCGTGGCAGACGCCAGACGAGACGCCATGCGGCAAAATAAAAACCAAAAATACAACAAAACACTCGACAGAGGTATTTAAAAATATATATATATATGCGCCTTTATATATACATCTGTCGGTGTGTATATGTCATCAGGAGAAGTAAGAGAAATAATGCGACAATTGCATTAAGTCTAGCTAGAAAAAAAAAGAGGAGTGAGTCTGCCAAATGAAATATTTTATCTTTATATGCAGTTCCTCTGCTGCTGCGGTGCACTAAATGTTTAAAATGGTTTAGAGATCCTTAACTCGTTTTTATTGTGCCATGTTATGGCCAGGATAAAGTTGAGTTAGTGGAAGTGGTAGTGGTAGTGGGAAAAAAGAGCGAAGAGCTTAAGCCTTAGATGATATAGAAGTCGTGGCTGCAGCACTCAAGACTGCAGAACTTTATGGCAACACGGAGAGAGGAGGCTGAAAATAAAACTGGAGATTAGAAAAATTAGAAAAAAAATATAAAAGGAAACTGGTGAATGATTTTAAAGAATTAAATTGTGAAGAAAATTAGGAGGAAGCTTAAAGTTAATTAGGGAAAAGAGGGAATTTTTAAGGCTAGCATTAACATTATATGTTCTGTATTCATTTTAATAATAAATCCAATTAAATCTATGGAAAGTGAAGAATATTTTGCCATGTCACTGTATCCAAACTATACATTTTCCCTACTTTCCCTCTTAAATATTCAAGCCTTTACCTCGAGAAATCGCTCATACGCCGCATTGGGCATTCTAAAAATCGATATTTTTTCGGTGGGAAATGTATATGTATGTCGGTGGCAGGAAAAAGAGTACAACGCACTTTGCGTTTTTTGGCTGATGCCCCAAACTCTAGTCCGAAAAAAAGAGCAGGAAATAAATGAGGCAGTTGGTATACAAAAAATAAAAAAAGGAAGCATAACAAACACAAAAAAGAAACAAACTTTAGGCCACTGGCACAATAATTTGGCACGCAAACCTTTTTTTTGTACACACACACACACACCGAAATAAATAAAAAATTAAGTGAAATACATTTTGGGAGTCCAGAGTCCTTAGTTCCGAGTCCCGACGTCCCGGAGTCCCGAGTCCCTAGCCCAGTGGTGTGCACATTAAAAAATGGCCAAAGTCATGAAAC
Source organism: Drosophila watanabei (assembly GCA_008042575.1). Taxonomy (NCBI): domain Eukaryota; kingdom Metazoa; phylum Arthropoda; class Insecta; order Diptera; family Drosophilidae; genus Drosophila; species Drosophila watanabei. Next base: position 84,120 of record VNJS01016385.1, read on the forward strand.
GGCAGAAAGTCCTTGTGAAAAAAGGCAACATATCTAGATTTTTTTGGGGTAGGTCCTTGGGCCCTTTCATAGTTTGCTTTGCGGATAAACATATAACAATTAGAGTCCTGCCTCGCCCGGCGTCTTTGTTCTGTTGGATTGCCCTCCTGGGAGGGGTCTGCTCCGGCTCCTTGGGGTTACATATGGGAAGTTGCAGGTCCAGTTAAATATTTGAGTAGATTTCATATTTAATTCACTCTAAGGGAGTCCCTATTTTATGCTCCTTTTTTCGGTTGGAGCGTCTCTCACACTCGCACAGGACACGGGACTATGCAAATGAGCCTCACAATTTGGGTCAAAGTTCAGGGAGTGGGCGTGTCTCGGCTCTCGGGGCGGATATTTATGGCAACCCATATGTGTAGATGTGCGGTGGAATTGTTGGAGTTGGACTCCAGATAATGTGAGTGGGTCAGGTCGGGGAAATATATAGCTCCGAGACAAGAGAGAGAGCATATAACAAGTCGGGAAAAGTCGAATTTAATGTGCCAGAAAATTAAGTTGTGAATGTGCACAGACCCCAAACTGTAAATTTTTGTCTTTTGTTTTAAATCTTGCCCAACACACACTCTCGCTTATTTAAAGTTCCTGTCACTAAACTATAAATTCCACATATTTTCAAAGGGTTAATATTAATATTACCTCTTCCCATCCCCACCCTCAATGCCAAATATGTTGTAAAAATTTTTACAGTCAACAAACAAACATAAATTAATTTAACAAATGAACAGAACCGAACAGAAAAGAATCCCTGGAATTTAACCTGAGCACATAAATTTTCTTTTCGCCCTCCTCACTGCCCTAAAATTTTCCGGCGAGAAAAACAAATGTTCATTAATATGCGAGACACATCTAGAGCAGGGCCCTCGGCAGGGGGAAAATGGAAACGAAAATGAGGAAATAAAAAGGGACAAGGAATTTTTGGAAATTTATTAATTGGCAGCTAAATAAGTGGCGAGAATTAACATGTTCATAATTTTATTAAAAAAAGAAAAAGGGCTGAGGGAAAAATGTTGGGAAATTACATTTTCAGGAACAAAAGAAATGTGGCAATGTTTTAAGAAAAATAGAAGAAGATGAATTAAAAATTCACATAAATACTAATGGAACATTTTGCAGATTCCTAAAACTGTCTTTTAAATAAATAAATTACCGAAAGAATATAAAAGAAAGTCTTTCAATCTCTACGGCAGTATTTAATGCCAGCTGTTGGCGCACAATTTCGGTCAAGTGTTTTCCAGCCACGCCCCCACAAAGTGGGCGGGTTTCCTAGGATGGAGAAGGAAGTAAAAGAAAGATCTGAATTCATTGCCTTTTAATTGCAGTTGGCAGCCAAAAACCAGAGAGAGATTTTTCGGCACTCATCGATTTTCGGAGGGCGTTTGACTCTCCTTTATTTTCCCCGCAGCTTTTCTTTCAATTTTCCCTCGCACACACACATCTATATATATAAATTCGATTGTTAATTGAATGGCGAGGGGCCAAGTTGAAAAATGGGCTTGACTCCCGGCCACCTGTTGAGTTCAGCTTGAGTGATTTATGGGACTAAGAGCTGGGCGACTTTTGCGAAAGGGAAAATCCCGGCCAAAAGAGAAGAGTTAATTCTGAAAATTCTAAATGAAGAGTCTCCTTTCATTTATTGAAAAGCAGGTAAATAGATTCAGGCTCACTTTAACCTTTTAAAAGCATGAATTTCCATCAAGCCAGGGCCAGACCTTGTTACTGGTAAAAATAAATCAAAAACAAAATCAATGAAAATCAATGAACAGAACCCGAAAAAAAATGTTCACAGCAATTTATATTTATAACAGGACAACGGCAGCCACAAAGAGGCTCCTGTGAAAATGGGGGAAATTCGGGTAGGTTCCTTTCCTTTCACACACGACGCCTATAATTGAATTATTTTTACGCATAAAATTTATTTATTCATGATGCTCGCATGTGGGATTCCCCTTCGGATTGCAAAAGGGAAGCACGTAAATGTAATTTAAATTTATTTAGTCAAAGCAGAAGAGGCATTGCCAGGGCAACACACATCTGATGGAGTAATATATACATTTATATACATTTACATTTACCGAATGCCAAAGGAAAATCGGCTTACTTCTCTGACACACTGAGCAAATACTTGTGTTTTTTGTTCTTTTAGAGAAATTCTTAGAGCGACTTGTTGCTCACTTTTTTGGCCCACATCCTCCTGACTCTGACATGGATTTAATTAAATTTTTGTCAAAACTTTTTCGCTAAAAAACTAGAAAGCAGCGGAAGTGGAGATAGAGAGAAAGGGAAACTGTTGAGAGAGTTTCTGGGGCCCTTAAAGCGTTTTAGCAGCTTTACATTGTTTGGACTTTTTACTTTTACTTTTCCTTGGCTTCTCCCAGTTTTCCCCATTCCTCATTTCCCTATTTACCTTTCCGTTTTCCTCTCCCACTCTCTGCATATTTTTTGTGCGGAAATGGAAAGAGCTTTTGGCAAATTTCAGAGCTCCGTTCTGGCATTTCCGAGTTGCATTAAAGCCAGCACCCGGCCAGAGCCTTCTTTCTGGTCAGGAAATTTGATGAAAAACTTGTTTAAGCCCGGTGCCAGTCGTCAACAGGTGAGCGAGGGCCACAAAATTGGTTTTATATGGCATTTCCCGTCGAGTTGAGGCAGGATGGGATTGGTAATTGGAACTCACCTGGCTGCGGATGACGATGAAGTGTCCTCCAGTGGAAGTCTGCCTTGTCTGTCTTTCTCTGTCTCTGCCTGACTGCCTGCTGGCAATTATAGCATCGCTCTGAAAGGAAAACATTGGAAAATCTAGGTCAGATAATATGGAAAAGCTGAGCTCAGACTTTGTCTAGGGGGGAGAAATGGTAAAAACTCAAGCCTTATCCTTTCTTCCGGTACAGTTGCTTATGCAACTGATAACTCCGATAACTTTATCGATTGTTCCAGCCCGCATCTCTTTCTCTCTCTCTTGGCCACGTTAAGTAACCAATTTGCTATGAACTTTCGGCCTGTCAGCAAAGTTTTCATCACTGTCGGCCGGGCTAACAACTTAACTTAACTCGGATTGGACAAGAAGTTGCTATTGCACATGCAGCACATGCAACACGCTGTTGCACATCTAAAAAAAGGCACGCATGCTTAATTTTTACAGGGTTGCAAACGCAGCAAAAATTATGGGTAAATTTAGTGTTGAAAAAATATTTGAAAAATATGTATTTAAAATTTATAGACTTTTGTATTAAAACATGTTTCTAATCAAAAATATAAATTGTTAAAACTATGTTTTAAAACCATGTTTTGTTTGCCACAAAAATACTCTTTAATTGTAATTTTAATTTTATTTATTATATTTTGCATACACTCTATATCCTTATTTTCCTCCTACACCCCAAAAAACTCTTTTACTCTTTTCTTTGCCCTTTTTCCAACCCTGTTTTTTACCTCTTCTACTAACAACCTCTACCCACAAGTGCACTTTAACAGGAACGACCACAGCAAACAGGACACAATCAGGACACGAACTAATCGCCACATCAGAATGTCAGGTGGCATGTTATAGATTTCCCTGTGTGTTGCCTGCAACACTTTTTGCACTAAGCAGCAGCAGGAGGAGCAGCAGCAGCGGCAGCAACATGACGTACTCCTCCTCTGCACATATGACCTCTTGTCAGGGGAAAAACCTGGCTGGTTGCTTTGCTGTCAGCTGGGTTTCCGTTCGACGGGAAAATGTCGGAAAAGTGTTTGCCAACGAAGTGGAAGGGAAAAGCTTCTCCCTTTTATATATTAATGAGGAGCATATTCTCGCTTTGCTGCCAAATCAGAGTTACGACATCTTCGCGGAAGGCAGCGTGGCGTATACTTGATCTTGTTATACGCACAGCTAAATGTCAATTTATTTGCCACACTCGAAAACACTAAGCCGACAACAGGAGTCACATCCTTCCCTGCCTCTGTCCCCTGTCACCCCCCTCTCTTTGGCCCTCCGTTTGAGATGTAATCGATGAGCTCTGCGGTCCTTGACTGACTTCCCAGACCCGAGGACGCTGTCTGCTGTGATTTCTCTTGGCAATTTGATTAAACCTTATCGCCGGCAATCGAATTATGCTGGAAATTTATGCGCTTGAGCGCAACTTTTTAATGATTTTAATCATCATTTATTCTAATTACGCGAGATATGATTATAACGAGGGGCAATTGAAAATGTAAGCACTTAGAAGTTGGCTTTTGGGCATTGAAATGAGGCGGTTATTTAAAGGGGTTTGAATAGGAGGCCTTGAAAATAGAGAATATTAAATTTAATATTTTGTATTTGGGTTTAACAGAAGAATAATAATAATATTTTCCTAGAAAAATGCTATTGTACATTTTTAGACTATATTTAAATGATTTAAAGTTCCTAATTGTGGTTAAGAAAGTTATTTAGATTTTATTTAATATAAAAACTTTATTCAAAGTGCCTGGAATCCCAACTTAGCAAGCCTGAAAGCAGGCTTAAGAGTTTCAAAATATCTAAGCTTTTTGATTACATTTTCTACATTTATTTATAAATATATTTCCCTTTAAATCTCCAACAAATGTGGTTGTGAAAATGTCAATAAAAGCTTTTCATTAACCACAAAGCATTCCTTTATTTTCTACCTTATTCCTTATTCTCTGCCAGTTTTTACACATATATATTTTTCAATTTAACTTGCCCTTTTCATGGGCTTTATGTGCTGCCCATTGTGTCTGCAGTTCAGGTGCATTTTACGCCCTGTTTATGATCGAGGGGCGGGGTCCCAGACGCAAAGAAATCCCCGTAAATTGAAAACGAAAGTTGGAATGCAAACACACAAACACACACAAAAAGGCAGCCAGTAAGCGAGAAATATTATTTTTATGTAACCTTCTATTTTTCGAAGGCAAACCGCAGAAGCGGTAGCCAGAGGACGAGGTCCTGTTCCTATACATTTTTCGGTTGCCTTACCATTTTCGTGCTGGTCACAGCTGACGGTGAGAACCCGAAAGTCAATAATGCCGATAGACGGCAAATAAAAATTCCCTTTTATTTTGCCGGAGAGCTAACAGCACGTTTCGTTATTGTTTCGGAAGGACCCCGCAGACAAAAGGCGTCTAGGGTTTTATACGAAAAGAATGCCAAAAGCAGCCACGCAGCAGAAATACGGTAGGAAAAGGGCTACCAGCCATCCTTTTGGCTATTAATAAAATGCCAATGATGGCTTAGAGCCCTTGTGAAAATCCTTTTTCGCCAGTCGGTGTCCCCGGCAATTCACTCCTTTTTTTTCTACTGCCAGTCTCTTACCAATTTCTCGCCTGGCTTTGACTTTGACTTTGACTCTGTGGCTTTGTTTTCATTTCAATGCCAGACACCGTTGCAGTTCCATTACGAGTGAAAGGCCAAAGCGGAAGCGGAAATCGCTGGACAACTAACAAGCAGCGGTAACAATTGGCGAGTCCCCCAGGCCAGAGTCCACTGTTCTTCTTTTTTTTCCCCTCCTAAAAGTCAAAGTTAGCAGACGGATTGGATCCTCCCAGCTCTTTGATTGTTTGATGTCTCGTCTGCATTGTCTCTAGGATTTCTCGTACTTTTTTTGTGTGATTTTTCAGCGACCAATTGGCAATTATTTTAGACAAATAATTGCCCGAGAAGGAGAAATTGTTTGGGGAACGTGGCTCAACTCCCAAAGCCAGTTAACTTTTGTGTCTCCCTAGGATTGGAGGTGCTCCCTCATGCTTCTAGATTTTAGTTACACTGGAAAAGGAGTTTATTTTAATTGGGAAATATTTTAGGAGAGATTATATAAGACTGACCTTTAGAAGTAAAATGTATTCAAAGTTGAAAGTTATTAGTTGAAGTTGTAGATTTTATTTTAGATAGAAGTATCTTTCTTCGTTCAACATTTACTACAAATTTATTGCAACTTTTATACATTTTCGTCTTAAAGCCTTCTATTAACTTTAATCTGGAATACAGAGAACTTATTCAAGTATTTTTAACACCTCTTCTCAACCCATTTCTCTCTCTGAAACTAATTAAACTTCAACTCTAGTGAAATAATAATATTTTCCAAGCCAAGGTAACTTGAGAAACTGTCTTGCACTCGCCCAAGGTATTTGGTTACTTAAACGGGGGAGTAAGTAAGTGTTTGTTATGACGGAAGCCGCTCAACTTAATTCAAAGTTCAGTTCAATGTGGCAGCTAACTGGTTCAGGGACCGGGATCTTGAACCCCCAGCCCCCGTTGGACATACGAGACACTTGAGAAAGAATCCGCTGCTGCCGCCGGTCTTGGGAAACCTAACACTCGGCGTGGGTGTTGTACTCGCACCCTAAGTACTCGCAGCTCTTTTCATATTTTCAGCTTCATTTGTGGGTCATTTGTGCTGTGATTTAGTTAGAGGGGGCCAAAAGCCGAAGCTAAGCGGATTTTAAATGCTGCTCAAGTGGTTTGCATGAGTTATGAATGGCTAATTGCCGGCGATGAAAGCTGCTGCTGCCGGGAATTAGGTGCAAGGAAGGGTGTTAATTATCTAGGAGATTCGCTGGACAATACTAAAGGATTATTCAGCTATTTAAGCTTAATTAAATTGGGTTAAACAGGTGAATGAGTTTAATAAACAGAGATTAAATGAGGTAATATTAAAGAGTAAGGGATGCCTGCTTAAGGCAACCTTTAATAATACTCAACTTATTTGAAGTATCTCTCCGAGATATATATTCAATCTGTGGCGTATGGGACATTGTGGATGCTGACAGTTGATTGAACACTTTTTGAAATGACAAAAACGCCCCACGGGTGACATTTCTCAAAACACTTTACTGCGTCTGCACTCGGTTCGCTTTTCCGTCGTCATCGTCGTCATCGTCGTCGTCGTCGTCGTCGGGGTTTTCCCTCAGGTTGCGTTAGGTGTTGCAACCTTGATTTACGAGTCAGTTTCGGGGAGGTTGAAGGTGGACAAAAAGGGTGGCAATGGGAGGAGGATGCCATTTGCATAGCGTTGGGGCCAAAACGGAAAGGAGCCAGCGGCCAATCATTAAAACGTCGGCATGATGAGTTCGCCCAGTCTCCTCCTCAGAGTCCTCAACGGATGTATCCCGAGGCTTCTCTCGCGGTTTTAAATTACCATTTTAATGTTGCCCAGTGCCGTTGATTGATGTGGTATGATGCTGATGCCGAGATGCCGATGCGGATACTGTTTTTCAGGGGCAGAGCATCAACAGCAGCAGCAAGCAGCAGTGGCAGCAGTCAAAATGTAAATGCTTCCCCCACTCACTTTGAAGCGTTTTTCCTCCTAACAAGCTTTTGGCATTTTCGTCTACCGTTTTCGCCTTAAAGTCGTAAACCAAAAAAAAGGAAAAGATTCTTTTTAATGCTGACCATAAAATGGAGGTTTAGGTATATGGAAAAAAAAGAAAACAGGAGAGAGAGAGGCTACTGTAAAATAGGCTCGACTTAAAGATACCCGGTAACGAGAGCTTTGGGAGTTATTGAAAAACAAAATAAATGTAAAATTTACAGAAAAGTTTAATTTAGCAATGCGATAACAGAAGAACATGTTGCTTGGCAAATGTTGCTAGGTAAATGTTCCCAAAATCACGTTGAGCAACATTCACGGCCTTTCTTTAAACCATTCTCTCTTTTAAAACTAAGTTAAAATGAATATTTTATACATTTAAAATATTTAATTGATTTCACTACAAATACCTTAAATTTTCATATATTTTTGTATATATTCAAAATATTTTTTATCACCTCTTTTTCAGCTATTTCCATCTCCTTCACCTATTAACAGATACTTTGGGACACTTCATTAGGGACTCGACTACTCCTCGTCGTATTTGAGTTATGGGACTTTTCAGCCCCGCCCCTTTTCAGCAGACACACGCCCACACATATAGAGAAACCTGGACTCTACCCCCTCCAACTCCGACTCCTCCTCCAGAATACTTTTCACCCGCTGATTGAGCACAAGTGCCTCGCTGACTGACAGACTGACACTTTGGGCTTTTAAATGCCTCAAAAATCCACTTATTTTTGGATTGGCTTTTAAGCAGCTTCTGAAAGATGCAGAGTCCCTCTCCTCTCCCCTGGAGAAGACTCTGTTAACGAGCTGTTAAAACAAGACACAAGAAACTGAAGTTGTTGGAGCAGCTTTTACGCCAGGAGGCTCTATATAAATAGTTTCATTAGCGCTTATCAATGAAGCAGAAGTCATAAAGGCAATTTCCTGATTGCAAGCGGCTTTATAGAGGTTGTATAACTGCTAATGAGTGCTTTTCAGAGTTGAATAAATTAAGAGAGATGGAAATTGAGGTAATTAAAGGTGGAAAAGTGGAAAATCTTAATATAAGAGTCACTCTTTATATGTTAAATGCCATAGAATATCCTTAAAATATTTAACAAATATTAATTTCATTTATTTAAGGTATTCCTCACTATTTAAAGCTAAAATCCTGACAAAATATTCAATTTCTGAGGCATTTGCTCCCCTCCTTAAAAGTCCCTTCACCTTCTCCAGGCAACGTCACACATCACATGTGTCACCTTAAGGGGGAATTTATTTTCCAACTCAGACATTTCACGCCCTCAGGCAGCCGACAAACAAGCATAAAACTTGTCTCCTCTCATTTCACTCAAAAAACAGTGAGGGGGGAGAAAATGTGGGGAAATAAAAAGAAAATAATTTTAATGGCGCCAAATACTTGTGGCAGTAAGCAGGAAAAGGTGGCAAGTTGACACTAAAAGGGAAGACGGCGGCCAAAATGCATTTCCTGAATACGAGCCAAGAAAAGGAGTCACACCACACTTCCGTTTCGATTTCATGTGCGTAGGTGTGAAGTGAATCTTTACCCTTTTTTCGTACAAAAAAAAAATTCAAGAAGGAAACTCCTTGCATACAAGGCAACCCCCTTTTAAGGGAAAAGTGCACAAGTGGCGATGTCTTTTTATATTTCTGTTGGCGTTGACATGATTGCTTATAAATGCAATTTTATATATATCATATCAATCCCCGACTGAAGGAGAAAAACATGGAGGCAGCCCTCCGACAACAAGGGGAACTCCCACCGAGCTGGCAGATTATTGCTTTTGATGATTATTATTACAAACAGATTTCTGTGTGACGCGAAAGTGAATGCACTTTTTGAATGTCACAACGCCCAAGGATGTGCTTTGCCAGGGTTTATTGAATAAACATTGAATTTTTATCGAGGAGAAATAGGTTTGATTTAAATAGGATATAAGGGTTAAAGATTGATTTGAAAATGGAGATAAAGAAGCATATATTGTATTTCTAAAACTAAATATTATTTTATGTGGAGCTTAAGGATAAAATTTTGGTTTAAATAGAACACATGCCATTTAAACAGCAATGAACAGCATTTAAAAGACGTTTACAAAAATTATTTCTTATTAGAATTTCTTGGCAAAAAAGTTTACAGAACTTTGTGAGTAAAAAACAAGCTTAAATACATTTTTTATAATTTCTCTACGTGACTTTATATCAAATTTCCCCTGAATTGGATTAACTTAATACATAAAATCCTTAAAGCTCTTAGAGTAAGCAGGAAAGCAGCTTAAATACAAATATAAAATAAAATCTTTATCAAAAAATACCCTCCACCTTTAAAAAGAATTTCCAGCATCTATAATTTTTCCCCTCTTAAAGTTTTTTTGTAAATTCCTCTGCAGCAAAGAAGGAACGCCTTAGCCTGAAATGCTAATGACCCACATAAGTCATTAACTTGGCCCCCGATAAACGTTAAATAAACGTTGGAAAAAACGACGTAGCGCGGGAATTTCCGCATCAAAAAAAGAGCGAAGAAAATTCCCTGGGAAAAAGAGGGCACAGAACGGTTAGCAGCATCATAAACTTTTCACAGGACATCATCATCATCATCATCATCATCAGCGGCAGACAGACACATGCCGCCCCCTTTTCCGGAGGGGATGTGAGGGGCTGCCTGTCAGTTGCTCGTCAAATTGCGTGCCGCCTGCAGGAAATTAAATAATTTTGTGTAATGAAAAAACAGACCAACATTAATGTTAATGCATTTTCCCAAAAAGAAAGCTGAAAAGAAAAACAAAAGCAAACACTCAAAATGATTGTTAAGGGCGGGGTTCAACTGTGTGTGTGTGTGTAATGTATGCCAATATATTTGCCACGCCCACCTAACAAACAAACAAAAAAAAATTGCACATAAAACAAAAAAATTATAGCATAAATTCTCAGTCGGAATTTCATTGCAAAAATGTGCGCACATTT
>VNJS01016386.1:0-12856 GCA_008042575.1 Drosophila watanabei
GAGAAAGGAGAATAGTTGCTGGAGTGAGCCTGACGCACGTGCAAGTGACATGAAAATAAATAAGAGGAGCCCAAGACTAAATGACAGTTTTTGCATTAGATTTGCAGGTTTTATTTGGCGCAGCATTTTTCAACTTTCTTGGCTAGGTTTTTTTTTTTTACCTATAACTATGTTATCTTTACCTAGTTTTATAGTCTAAGAAAGGGTATTGTTATTTAAGGAAGAAGTTTGTAGGTTATTATTATTATTAGTTATTAGTTTCAATAGTCGAGTCGATCTAGACATGCTTTACAGTTCATGTATTCGCAGAGAAGTCTTTATTACCTTTAACTGTATTTTTGCCAACTTTTATAGTTTTGTAGACGGTTTTAAAATTTATGCCAGAAGTCTGCAGCTTCTTGATTATCAACTTCAACAGCCGAATCAATCTAGACATGCATTTATTCACAAAGAAGTCGGTTTTGCCATTAAAGGTGTTATCTTCATTATGTTTTTTTAGTTTTGCAAGAGGTTCTATAATTTAATCCGGAGTTTGCAGGTTATTTTTTATCAACTTCAACAGCCAAGTCGATCTAGACAGGTTTTTCTTTCTTCCTAAAAATCAGATTTTTAAATTATCACTTTAAAAGTATAAAGTTTGCTTCTTTTCTTGCTTTTCTCTCACTTTCTTTTATTTGATCTATTTCCGCTTTCACTGGATTTTTTCTTTTGAATCTTTAGATTGTTTTTCACTTTTAACTCTTTTTTTTCGGAAAACTTTCTTTTCGAAATTTCACTCTGACAGTTTTTTTTTGCATTCAGCTGTTCTGGCACTGATTTACTCCTCTCACTATCTTTATTCCTACTTTTCGGGCTTCGATTTTTCTTTTTTTTAAGTTTGTTGATGTTTTCGTTGTTTGTCTGGAATTGCATTTCGGGTTTTTTACACTTTTGCATTTATTTGTTTCCTTTTTAGTTTTTTTTGCTGCTGCTGCTGCTTATTGATATCAAAAGTTTAAGTGCAGCTTTGGCAGGAGCTTACATTATGCTTTGGCCAGGCTCAGTGCGCTTATCCTGCTTACGAAACTTACAAAGGAAGAATGGAAAGTGAGGAGTGAGGCAAGGAAGCGGGTTAGGCGGAAAATGCCAAGTGGAAATCTTTTTTGGCAACAGCTTGCGATGAGCGAGCAATGCGAGTGACGCTGCCTTGCAAAAAGAAAACCCTAAAAAGTGTGCTACGAAAAAAGAGAGAAGGGAAAAGCGGTTGAAGGAAATACGTATACGCACTGTGGTATCTCCGTGTATCAGTGTGTGTGTGTGTGCACCGCTTTCCTTATTCACTTGAAACCAAATTGAGAGTAAAAGAGGAAAAAGGAAACAAATCAATTTCATTTGATTCTGTTTTTGGCGGCCCTGATTGTATTGAGTGCAAGTCGTCTTTTCCGCCTTGCCGCCCATATACGCATTTACATACACATCAATTTTGATCATTTGGAGGGGAGGGGGGAGGAAGTAGGGGAAATAAGGAGGAGGTCCATCAGCATTCAGCATTTCGTGGCCCTTTCAAGTTGCCTAAATTGATTTCCTTACCCCTCCACATACACACGACGTGAGTGTCGATGATTCTTGTATTTTGATTGTTTGGCAAAGACGCGTTTGGCATAGGAAAGAAGCAATCTCTTGTATTACTTTTTTGTTTAATTCCAAAGAGGAGATTGTTCGAACATGGCTTGGGCTCGTAAAAAACTTTTCTCTGTTTTCTCCGCATTATTATGAGGCTGTTAAGCTGAAATGTCCAAAGAAGAGAGAGCGAAAACTTTCCCCCTTAAACTTGCAGTGAGAAATCTTTCCTCCGGAACTAGGAAAACAAAGGGGGCGAGGCAAGAAAAGGCTCTCTTCTAACTCTCATTCCAAGTTTGCCGTTCGGCCTCTTCCCACACGTATTTGACGGTTTATGCCCGGTTTTAGCCAGTTTCAGCCAGCTTTTTCTGTGTGTCCTGTGCGCGAGCGCCCGCATATAAATATTTGATTTGATTGTGTCTTTTTTTTGTTGCCAACTCTCCTCCCTTTGCCTTAAAGCTTGTTTTAAATTGAAACTGCACACAGTAGACCAGTAGCAGATTTGGCTTAAATATTGCAGAAGTTCAAGGGGTTTACAGGTTTTTCTACCTTAAATAAATAGAGCTAGTCAAGAGCTAGAGTCTTGCTAAAGAATTTAGCTCTTTAAATTTTTAATAAACCCAAAAACAAACACTAAAATAAATAGATGTTGTAAATTGTAAAAATATATATACAGTAGTTGCTAATCTCAAAAAGGTAGCTCTCTATTTACACAAAGAATATTAAATGGGAATTCAATTTTTGTATGCTCTATATTTTTCCTAGATTCGCTTTTTATTTTTTGTCCTGCCAACACACACAAACACAAGCACATATTGTTGTCCTACTCTTTTGTCCATTAGAAAATCGTTAGATGACTTTGCTGTTATTGTTGGTCTAGTGACCGTTTGGCATTTGCATTGTTGCAACTGCTGACAACAGTCAGTTATGGCCATCTCGTTGGGGGCCTCAGGGGCCGCGACCCCAGACCCCCGACCCCAGACAACGTGCAACGAAATGGGGCAAGCAGCCAGCTACCAAAGGGGGATGTGAGTTTTAGGAGGCCAACACAGTTCAAGTATTTGGTATTGTTATTGCATGGGGCTGCGTGGGGTTTGTTGTCAACGTAAAATCTACCACAAAATGTGTGGCAAAGCGAAAAGTATATTGTTGTTGCGACTATTGTATGCTCTTACTCTCTTGCTGCATGGGTGCAGAGAGAAAAATAAATGAGTTAATAGGTTTCTATTCCTAGATTACAATATACCTTTTATTTAAAGATATTTCTGTGAAGAACCCAAATCATGTCACTTTTCAAGGCATTTCTTTATATATTTTTTATCTATATTTATTTTACAAGTTTTTAATCTGAATCTTTACTTTGTTATATAGTTTTTCTCCCTGTGCCATGCTTATTGTCTGGTTTTGAGTGTTCGGCACAGGTCAAAGCACATGAAGAGGCAGCCCGAACAACAATGATGGCAACAAATGGCCTACACTGCGTATGCGTAATTATAATTTATATAATCTATAAGCTAATCTCTGTGATCCGCAGTGCAGACGACGGCAATAGCAGCAGAGGCAAAAGTGCCAGCTGTTAATGAAATTTATGGTTCAGAGTTCATGACCCCCGGTGGCAGGTAGTTACCCAAGAGGTCGCTCCATGTCGAGGCAGTTGCAGTTGACAATGCCAGAATCCCGGCAACCTGGATGGCAAATTTGCCACCTGAGCGCGTCAACACAGCCACAGGCGTGAGGCTACATTCCCCCTTCCTTCTTGCCATGTGCTGTTCCTGCTCCGGATCCTGCTGGTGCTCGTACTGGTGCTCCTCCTCTTCCATGGCGACAATGACAATGTCTGGCTGAATAAATTCTCATTTATGACACTTGAAACCCCCTCCCCCCCCCCGAACTCTCGACGACGGGAGGCGTAGTGAAGTGAAGTGCCACTGCCGTTGGTCGCCTCCTGCTGTTGCTCCTACAGACCCACAGTCTCGTTAGTTTTGCCAGCTCCTGCGTTCCTGCGTTGTCCTGGCGGCATTCACTTTTCCAGCCAGGGCCAGACTTGCGGTCGAGTCTCATGCCTGCGGCGGTGGAATGTTGCCACCAGATGAAAAACGGAAGCGAATCCCCCTTGGCAGTTGGGGGAGCACGAGAAGCAACGGGTGGCTAGAGATAGATATTGCTAAAGGGCACAAGTCGCTTGCATTGGAATAATTGATAAGAAAATGCGTTACAAATGATCAAATGTCTGCCAAAGGCAACCCGGAACCACAGGGCACTGTGAGAAATTGCAAAAAAAGATAAAGTTAAAGGAGACTATGGTTGGGTATAGATATATAACTTTGATTACAAAAGAAAACCAGATGTTGGAGAAGTATTAAAATGAAACAAAGTTAATTCTGATTTGCATAAAGGAAGGTAAATTAAGTTGAGAGTCTTGTTTTGGGGTTTTGCAGAGAGATACTTGAAACTATGATTTAAAATAGAAAAAATCAAGACAATTTCTACATAAAAATATGTTCAAAGCTTCTTAAGAATTTTACCTTTCAAAAATTACTTTCTAAAAGAATTTCTTCTTAAAAGAATTTCTTTTTAAAAGAATTTCTTTTTAAAAGAATTTCTTTTTAATAGAATTTCTTGTCAAAAGAATTTCCTTTAAAAAGAATTTGTTATTAAAGAACTTTTTCTTGAAAAAACAAACTCTAACTTGAGTTCTTTGGTCTCTGGCATTTTAAGGAATATCTGTGATATTTTTTCCAATAATCTTATATATTTTTCTTCCTTACATTGCCTCAGTGTTGCTCGGGGGCACTACCTTCCACCTGGCTTACAGGTGATTAAACGTAAAATTTCGATTCCTTCGAGCGCATACGTCGAATTGACTTTTTGCTGAAATCAGAATTAAGGCTCTCGTCGTTGTCATGTGCACGTACACATATGTGTATGTCGCCTTTTCGTTTCACATCCTGCTCCTGCTCCTGCTCCTGCTCCTGCCTTCCCTCCGCTCGATTATTATTCATATTTATTGCGTTTCATTTAATTTCGCTGCCGGCCAAGAAGTCGATTCTGCTGTCGCTGCAAATACATATACAGAGATATTCCTTTCCCGATATGTACATTCTTTTGCATGCATATATGTTCATATGTACACTTGATGAATAATAAATTTAATTGGTTTTCATTCGACATCCTATTTGCTTTCTTCGTGACGCGATGTGTGTAAGTGGAGAGCGTCAAATCAATTAAAGATTGCCAGCCAATCTTCAGTGTTCCCATTTCCCGGAGATTGCTGAATTGCTGGATTGATGATGATGAGTTCCATGGTTCATGGCACGAATTCTGTTTGAGTGTGAAATGTGACCCATTTTTGGTAAATGCAACTGAAGAGAGGGGTTTTTAATGCCTATTTACTGGAAACTTGAAAGAAATAATTAAGGAGATAATTGGAGAAGACGAGAAATCTTGAGATTTTAATGAAATTAGTTCAGTTTCAAATGTGTTTGGTTAATTCCTACTCACATACCAAGTTTCACTTTAATAGAACAAATATTACGGTCACAAAAGGGATTTAAGTGAATCCCCTAATTATTACCCTTACCCAGCCCTCAAAAGTATGCAATGTTATGTTTAAATTAAATAATTGCCTACTTTTTAGCGCTGTCTGAATAATATTTCTCAGCTACCAAGTGGTTTATATATAATCTATTTGCTGACAACAGCACTCCATCTTGTTATCAACTTGAAATGAAAAAGAGAAATTCCAAGCAGTTATCAGAAGAAAGTCCTTTTGGCTAACTTTTGCCATCCGTCTCTAAATATCCTGTTGCATGCTTTTTCTCTTTTTTTCAGCCCGGACAGCTTAAGTAATTGTAAACTGGTAAAAAACCATTTTTAGTTGCAAAAGTCAAGAGGGAGAACTCTGAAGCTGCTTCTTAGCTTCAGTTGCCAAAGGAAGCCAATCCAAACGGAATTCATTTGCATGCTACAAGGTTTTATGTTTTTTGTTCGCCTTTTTGTTCATCCTTTTTGCCTTTTCTTGTTTGATTTTTCATCTAATCCGTGCGTTTTACACATTTTCTCCCCCCCGCCCCGCCTAACCCAGGGTGCCACAACCTCCGCCATTCATTCGATGTGTGTAAGCTTGCAGCGTGTGTGAGTTTTCCGGTTTTTCTATCAAAATGGCAACGCACAGAGTTTGCTGGATGAAAGTCTCTATGCATGTGTGTGTGTGTGTGGTTGAACGACGCCATCAACAGCTTAGAATTTCAAAATGGGCGAAAGCCAATTTTCACACTCAAATAAATTGGGTTAGTTGTGCAGGTCTCTGTGTGTGTGTATGTGCGCGTGTGTGTCTGCAGGTGCTGCACATAGCACGTGAAGCGAAATAGCACTGAAATATAGTTACCACCTCAGTCTGGCATTTATGCTGCTATTTTTTTTTTGTTCTTTGTACTTTGCCTCAATTTTTCCCTTTATTTTCATCTTTTGTTGCTGCCTGCCTTCACACTCTGCGCTTTTTGTGCTTTTCAATATGATTTATGACGAAGCAAATTGCACGCAAAGCGATTCGAATTCACTTATGTTTCCATTTTTTCCTCGATTTACATGTCACAAAAGATGAAAAAATATATATATTTCCCAGAGAATGGAAAGTCGTATTGTGCAGTCCTTTTGAAATTGGTTTGGAAAATATTTTCCTTAATACTTTGAGTATGCCAATTAAAAAAAAGGTTGTTTATTGATTGGTAGGAAAATATCTACAGAAGATTTAAGCACAGGGAGAAAAATATGGAGTCTTTGAATTTATATTAAGATTATTAAACAAAGTTTTGTTTTAATGAAAAGCCTTAAAATAAGAATTTTCCCTCTATTAACGTTTGTTTTATTATTTATTTAAAAATCTTCTACAAGTACCATTAAAATATATCATATAAATGACCCAATTTTGTTCACTGCCGTAGCTTTAGGCATTATAAAAGCAAAACTTGCGGTTCAATTAACTCTTTTACGAACTATGGCAACCATTTATGACATCCCTAGGTCCTTTCACGGCAGCTTAAAGGTCCGAAAATAGGAGAAAGGGATGGCCAAAACCATTAGGCCCGACCCGCAGCGGTTTTTGAAAAGGGTCCTTTTTCGCAAAACAGTACAAAGCAGGACAGCACAGGACAGGACAGGACAGGACAGAGCCAGAAGCCAGAGCAAGGAGCTAAAAGGGAAAGAAGAAGGACGTCGAGTCGTTGGCAATTTCGCTGGCTACAAGTTCAAGCGCAGTTGGCGAACAAAATTGCCAATGGTCAGGTCAACTAACCGAATCGTTAGGACGACGCGTAATGAAAATTAATGCTGACGAGATCCCCGTAAATTGCCAGGAACACTGGCAAAAGCCCAGCAGGAGCCAGAAGACACACACACAAGGATACAGAGAGAGTGAAAGTCGCAGCCAGGCGAAATAGGCGAAATTGGTTGTGCTGTCAGCCTGGGATGTTACTAAAGAAAAAGTTTTGGGCCAAAAATGTAACGAACCGTAAAGTGATTCAACCTTGAGGCTTCAACAATGATGAGCCAATGCGGTGTCTGCTGGGTGTGTGCTGAATCCCTCCATTTTGCTCCTGTTACCATCTATCTTGATGAATAAATTACATGGGAATGAATTAAAAATTAAACAAGTTTTTTCCTCCTTTCTCTTTTATTTTTTGCCTGCTGTATGCCAAGAGCATTAGCTTTGTTACCTTTTTGCCCATCCTCTTCGTATTATTATTATTATAAGCTTGGGGTTTTCGCCCGCGCTTATCTCTTTCTCCCTTTCTCTCCCTCTCTCTGTCTCTCTTTCTTTGTGAAAACTTGTAAGGGGGTGTGGAGTAGCTGCTACCCACTGCAGCTCATAAAAAATCAAGTCCAAATACACTTCTGCCTATCGCCGACATCTCTAAATTGCCAACCGCATCGCTGTTTTTTTTCTCTCTCTTTCTTCTTCTAAACTTTTTACAATCTAAGCTTCAGACAGTCCCCTTGCCCCACAGTGGGCTCTCTGGTTGATTTAACTTGAAACCCGCCTCATTTGTATTAAGTTCCTCCCACTAGGCTGTGGTTTAAGCTGCCTAAAAGCAAATGAGTGCCAGGCCTGGGAAAAGTTTTTACAGCGAATAAAAAAAAAAATTGTGGTAAGGATGTTTTTGTTAGGGGTTTTCTTGACTGTTAGATACCCTGTAAGCATGAAAGTGTAAGAAAATTTAGGAGGATTAAATCAAAAGTAAGTGAAAGTTCGACCAATTTCAGTTTAGTATTCAGATTTAAAAAAACTTAACTGAAGCACGAGTTAAGGGATAGACTAATAGATAAGCTAAAGGATAAGTCTACGGACACTCTGACGGACAAGAAAAAGCACAAGCTAACGGACAATTTGGATTGAAGGAGGAACTGACGGACAAAATGACGGACAAAGAAAAGCACAAGCTAACGGACAAGTTAGATTGAGAAAAGAACTGACGGACAAACTGACGGACAAACTGACTAACAAACTGACGGACAAGTTGACGGACAAAACGCACAAGTTTTAAGGAAAACGTACAGAGACGCACATATAGGCAGCCCGACTGTCGGAAAAATTACTGACGGACGAATAATGTTAATTAAAGTATCGTATGATATAATATAATATACCCTTGAAACTCCCCAAATTACAGGGTACAAAAAATGTTCCAAGAGTTCCAGAGCAGATGAAGCTACTTGATCAAATAATCTTGTTTGATGATGAGTTTACCCCCCTTTTTAAAACCCAAACCAAATCCTTAACACACACAGACAGACACTCACAAGGGGCTGGGCGCAAAAATTTCCAAAGTTTTCATTCTATTTCCCACTTTTGAGGATTTGTGTTACATTTCTCTCGTTTTGGAGAGAGAGAGAAAAAGTTTGAACTCCCATTTGAAGTTAACTCCACCCCCGCTCTTTAGCTCATGCCATGTTTTGATTTTTATTTATTTTTTTTTTTTTTTGGGTTGTACTTGAAATTGGTTTGCCATTCCATTTGATTTCATTTTTTTTCTCCCTGGGAGGCTGAAGAGAGAGATACTCGTATCAAAAGTTGTTGCCCAACTTTCCTAAGGAAGTTATAAAACAAATTAAAATTACATTTAAAATGTTTAGTGTGCACACAATTGTGGCTGGCACTGTAAGCCAGTCAGACAGTGGCACACAATTGTATATGTGTGTTTCTGTGTGTTTCCCTTTGGCGTCATGCATTTTTCCCGACCCCCCACCCCCTCAGGTTCAACTTTATTATGAAAATTTCATTTTAATTGTGTGGAAGCCGGGGAAAATGGTTGTTTTGCCGCTGGCCTGTGTCCACGTTCTGTTTTTCTTTGTTCCGTTTGCTCTGTTCCTCTGTTTACTTTTTGTTTTTCCACAGTTTTTCTTGGCGTAGTGCATCGTTTTGCATTATGCATTATGTTTAACTGGTGCATCGTGCCACATGCAACAAAGCAACTGACATGAAAATGGCAGACACAATTAATTACTAGTTTCATTTTTTTTTTCGACCTGCTGTTACCATTTGCTTTGCCTTATTGGCAGTGGCCTAAAAGAGTACATTTTAGCCTTGCCTGTGCTGTCACGAAATGGGAATATTTGATGATTTTGTTGTATATTTCAACAGCCAAGTCTGTGAATATTGTATTGTGTTTTAAATTTAATCAATACTTAGACCTTGACTAGGGAATGATATTTGAAAAGATACTAGAGAATACTAAAATTCGGAATACTGAAAATACTGAGAATACTATGAATACTAAGAATACAACGAAAACTGAGAGAACTTTAAATACTAAGAATAGAAGGGAAACTGAGAGAGACTACTGAGAAAACTGAGAACACTAAAAGTACTAAGAATACTGAGAAAATTGAAAGTAATGAGAATACCAAAGGAACTAGAATACTGAGCATAATACAAATACTGAGTATAATAAAATACTGAGTATAATAAAATACTGAGAATACTAAAAATACTATCTAGATTACTATGAATATTGCAAATACAGAGAGTACTGAGAATAGTAAGTAAACAGAGAGTACTTAGGATATCTGAGTATGCTGAGAAATCTGAGAAAACTGAGAACACTGAAAGCACTGAAAATACTGAGAATATTGAAAGTACTGGGAATACTAAAAGTACTAGAATACTGAGAATACTAAGAATACTAAGAGAAACCTTAATAAAAATATATATTATAAATAAGAATACCATCTCCCTAGATGTTGTTTTTAAAAACAAATATATAGTTTCAATTTATTTCAAAATAAATAAATTATTTTCGTAGTTTACTTGAAATTTATGGATTTTTACATATTTCTGAAGTGAAGCTTGTCTCTCATTGAAGCACAGCGGCAATTACAAGACTTTGTTCGGCCATGTGGGGCGGTGTCGTTGGTTTTTTCTCAATTTTTCCCGACTGACCCAAAACAGATGCTTGCCATTTCTGGCTTCGGTTCCAATTGTGCGTAATAATCCGATGGATGCACTTTATGCATGGTGCGAGAGTGTAATGCGGCTTTGTTGGCGTAGATAAACAAATCGACAAACAGACGGATTGAGAGCATTTTCAAATGCCACTTGACACCATATGGTGGCGATTGCTCCTTGGCACTCTCGATGCTGCCTCTGCTGCACTTCTTTCTATTCACTCTCTCTCCCTCTCTCTCTTTCTCTCACAGCCAGGCTGTCTCTCTCTCTCTCTAGAGCCGGCATTGTTCTGGGCTGTTGATGCTGTCAGTTTCACACATTAAAATGCAATGATAACAAGGGACTCGGGCAAACAACAAATAAAAGTTTTGTGTAGCTGAACAACAAGAATATTAGGCCAAAGTGGCTTTGAATGTTAAAGCCACAAAACTCTGAGGGCTCGAGTGGCATCAAGTTTGAGAGAGATAGAGAGAAAGATGACTATGGCTGCAGGGGAAAGAGACAAGCAGCAAGCCAGCCACTTGTGATGTCAACGTCAGAGAGTTGAGAGAGTTTCAGGGGTCCCAGGCCATATTGCATATTTCATTAATTTTGCATAAAATTGTACTCAAGAAAATTCTTTCCAGATTTTCTGCGTGCACAAGTGGCAAAATGTTGCCATTGACTTTGTGTGTGTGTGTGTGTATGTCTCTCCCTTTTCTGGAAGGATGACCAAAAATTCTCTCAACCGCAATATGCTGCAAGAGAAGATTCAGATTTCGGTTTTATAAATGCAATTCGAGTGCCAAAAAACCATATACATTTACTGGCATTGCCTTGGCTTCCAATTTGTATATAACATTTGAATATGAATACCGAAAAGTTGAATCGGACAGCAAACTAATCAATTGAATTAGTTGAGCTGACACAGAGTCGCGCTGCTCTAATCAACGCCTCTAAATTGAAATGCCGACGGCACTTGGGCACGAACGCGGCGCTATATAGATTTCTATTCGTGAATTGTCAGGTTTATGCGGTGAACAGAAAAGAGAGCTTTTACAAAGGGTTCATGCTAATTTATTGTGCAATTTTAGATAGTTAAAAAGTTGAGTTAATCTTTCTAAATTTCTTTAAAGTTCCAATTCATTTATCATAAAACATTTGTCATGTCATTTCATAAGCTTCTGCTTTCCTACAAACAACACTAACACATCACTTTAATTAAAGTTTGTTTGCTGAAATGCCGTCATCATATATTTTTATGAACCCCCTGACAAAAACCACAAAATGTAGATTTCTGTCGACTTTTTTTGAATGTGACAAAAAGTTGGACGAAAGTGTTTAATTAAAATAAATTAAACTTTGATTTCCCAGCTCAAAAAATGTACGACAATATCAATTAAAATCGCCTCGAGGCATGCTCTTTGTCGGAACCTGTATATTTGTATTTATATTTTTGCGTGTGCCTGTGTGTGTATATAGTACACAATTCTGATGGAATCTGGGTAAATGAAAGGCTGTGTAAATCCGGATGGAGAAACGCAGAGAAATGCGAGAAAAAAAGAAAGAAAATAAAATGGGGAAAAAGGCAGACTTCCTGCCTGACTGGCAGTCAAGTGCCAAAGTTGAGGCATGAAAAGAAGGAGGTATGACCAGCAATTGCCTCGAGGTGGTGGTGGAGATGATGGCGGTGGTGCTGGCGTTGGCCACTCCTCGCTCTCCACACACCTTGCCCCTTGTCAAATCGATAACAAGCGGAAACGGGGTCACTGCACCCGAAACGGGTCCCGGCCAAAAGCAATCAAAACTCATTGCCAAAACGGACAACAAAAAATGGGAAAATTACGTTAAAGTCGAGGGTATAGACTTGGAGAATACCCAGTATTCTTTAAGATGATGAAATGTCAGAAGGAAATATTACAGGATACAAAACTGACGCGATATACTGACGGACACCACAAGGATAAACTTATGAACCGAATAAATGATAGGCTTATGGACAGAATAAGGAAACAGACTAACGGACAGTATAACTGACAGACTAAAGGACAGACTAACAGACGGACTAACGGACAGAATAACAGACAGACTGACAAAGTTACGGACAGCCTTACAGAGTCGAAGTCAGAATTACGTACAGACTTATAATCCTACATAAAGAATATATATACCGGCCGAACTAACGGACACACTAACGGACAGTTTAAGGATATATGACGGACAGACTAATGGACAGACTAATGGACAGACTAAAGGACAGACTAACGGACAGACTAACGGATAGACAAAACACGGACAAGATCAACGGACAACAGACTCACACAGTCGGAGTCAGAACTACGCAGAGATTTACCATCCTAGTTAAAGGATATCTGACGGGTGGACTAACGGACACACTAACGGACAGAAAAATCTACCCTATTAATCCCGTTCTTTCCTGAAAAACCCATTATGCCCTTATGATAATAAGTAATGGGTAAATGCAGGGGGGAAAAACGGCTGCCTTACATTTTCAATGTTGTTTTTCAGGCAGCACCGGGCCTCGGTAGGAGCAGAGGGAGCAGGACAAAGGCCCCTGTACCGGGAATCGGGAGCAGGGCCCAGTCCTGGGCAAGTGCTTCAATTTTCCGGCCTGCCAACTCACAACAGAGTGTTCCAGCAGCCACAGGCCGCAGCAGGAGCGGAGCAGCAGCAGCTCCTGCTGCATTATCAACGTAACTGCAATATCATGGCCTCTGAATTTCTGGGCAGCCCCCAGGTTCCGGTACAGGTTCTAACTGCACTTAATCAATATTCGATTACAGCGTTTTGTGCGCACCTCAAAGATGGTTGGTC